>CM065117.1:40914814-40954814 GCA_033026305.1 Cirrhinus molitorella | reverse complement strand
TTGCCTGGGAGATGATGGACAGCAGGATACTGGATCCACCTCATGCCCAGTTCGGAGGCTCGCTCGGTGGGATGGTGAGCTTTCCGTACCATCTAAGCCACCATCATGTGTACGAATTAGCCGGTCATCAACTTCAATCTACGGCCGCGGTTCCTTTCTCAATAGACGGATTACTTAACGGCTCCTGCACGGCTTCCGTGGTGAATTCTAACCCTCTCTTGTCGTCTGGCTGCGGTATGAATGGAGATAACCAGCAGTACAAACTGACAGGTAAGCAACCACACGCTTGTCCTAAACTGGTGTAATGGTCTCGAACTGAAGAAAAAAAGCATGTTTTTGTTATGTTGTAAAACAACGATATTTTTTTTCACGTAAAGCTTTGAGGAATAGCCCGGGGAAACAAAAGAAATGACTCTCTCATGTGTTCAAGCTAGTTTACTGGAATTAAAGCACACTGACTTTATATAGAATAAAAAAAATATTTTACAAAATTATTGACAGCACCTAGGCTGCTTCCATCACTTCGTATTATTTTCTTGTTGTTATTATGGGCTACTTTAGCAAGAAAACACAACTGATGGCTTCTCTCTATCCTTTCTTACACATTAACAACAAACGCTCATGCAGACAAATAAATAGCTACTACGAAGAATTTACTACGAAGGGCCCACTGTTTTGTTGGACAGAACTGTGCAAGTTACAAGCATTGCTAATTATTGTTTCTCACATAGATTCGGGGGATCCAGAGAAGGATAGCCCGGGTTGTAAAAGAAGACGAACTCGTACCAATTTCACTGGCTGGCAGCTGGAAGAATTAGAAAAGGCTTTTAATGAAAGTCACTATCCAGATGTGTTCATGAGGGAAGCACTTGCTCTGAGATTGGATTTGATAGAATCGAGAGTGCAGGTAAATACACTGAATTTATTTTTCACGTGTTGTGGAGTGACGTTATGGACCGATTAATCAAAAAATGTTTTGGGTGTAAACACAACATAACCGTGTTTTAGTGTTTATTTCCCCCTTGTTCTTTGTTCTGCTATTTTTCTTTCATAATAGGCTATTATTTGTATAAATAAAAACTGGATGTGCTCATTTTGAAAATGCTTATTTTTAAAAATGATCTTCATTAAGGTTTAGGAAGCTTCATTTAAAATGTAAATGATTAAAATGTGTTTTTAACACGAAATTCTTAGACATATTTTTGTACTGTATTTTATAAACTACAGTAGGCCCGACTGTTAGCAGAGAAATATCAGATCACATTGCACAAAATAGAATAATAGCATAAACAGCATATATATTTACAAATATTTATAATTCTATTTTACATTACAGTCGGGTTAAATATTTGTGAAATAGAGGGAAAACATACATGAATAAGTGTGCACGATCCTTATAAAATATTAGGCTACTACATCTATTTAAGTTTAATCGGTGTATTACTTTGTTCGAGAGAATGTATTTCGGTGTGCAGAATAGTGTTGTAGCATGTCTGTCAGGCGTAAGTTCATTATCATTATTTTTTTCTGAAAAATAAAAAAAAAGAATCACACATTTCGCCTGTAGATCAAACCTCCTTGCCTTAAATTGTATGGAGCGTAATGTAATACATCTATATGTTTTAGGATGCGGCCTACTTTTACAGCAGCATTTAAGATGATAGATTTGAACCATAACATTACTATAAAATGTGTTGTTTGAATAACTGCATTTTATTTTAATTATATCAATAACATTTACAAATGTACAACATTTTCTAAAATACTGGCAACTCGTCATTAAGCAAAATGTGATTTTATTTTTAATATTTCAAAAACAACACAAAACAAAATAAATTTTCTATTATACAATACAGTAAATATATTGTATATTATAAATATACTAATATAATGTGTATGTGCATATCCAACGTGAATATATAGCCATATAAATTAAGTAGCTAAATAAAATTAGCATGTATTATGTTTAAAAGAAGACCTATATTTTTAAATGTATATTTTATCAGACTTCACATTATTTTAATGACTTGAAAAATTAATGGGCTTTTCGTGTTTAGGTATGGTTTCAAAACCGAAGAGCGAAATGGAGAAAAAAGGAAAACACAAAGAAGGGGCCGGGGCGACCTGCACACAACTCCCATCCGACGACCTGCAGTGGCGAGCCAATGGACCCAGAGGAAATTGCGCGCAGAGAACTGGAGAGGCTGGAGAAAAAGAAAAGGAAACAAGAAAGAAGGCTTTTAAAGGCCCAAAACAAACTCATTCCCGGGGACCTATTTCACACCCCAGGATCGGACAGTGACAGTGGCTTGTCCCAAATAACGGACAATGAAACAAGCATCCATTGCGACATGGGCCGAAACCAAACGCAACCAAGCTGTGACCAAACACCACAGAAACTCCAGAACCAAAGAACTGCCGACCAAGACGCGAGTGGATCCGAGCTGGACTCGTCCGACAGCGGTCAGCAGTCAAACCTGTGCTCCAACAGTAGGTCTTCCACTCTTCAAAAACTCAATCCCTTCAGTGTGGAAAGCCTTCTGTCGGACTCCAGGCCGAGGCGCAAGCCGCCCATGGACTTCCCAGTACCGGCTTCGCGGCCTTTGATAGGGAAAGGACATTTTTTACTGTACCCTATTACACAGCCTCTCGGTTTCATTGTTCCACAGACTGCTTTGAAGAGCGCAGCACCAGGCCCTGATGCTGAAAATGGCCAGAAAGGGCCAGCTGCTGACAGTACCTTTGCTGGAACCCTAGGACACAGGAACGCCAAGGAGAACGTCAGTGTAAACAACAGCGGCGCCCGAGCAATCAAAGGCCAGGTCAGTCAGTCGGGCAACATAACGTGTTCACCACAGAGCAGCTCACCACAGACTACCACCATTAACGGTCACTCGGCGGGCAGCTGTAACGAAAGATGCCCACAAGATATAGAGTTAGACCCCGTCGATCCAAAGTCTCCACAGTCGGAGAAAAAGGAGCAGTCATTACCTGACTATCCACCTCAAAATTCAGAATCAGCGACAAGCAACAAGGACACCGACAAAGACTCAGTTGACGTCGATATGGAATAAATGAAATCGTAGTAGACTAACCGAGGAGCGTGTCGATATCGCACGGCCGCAGATTAAGCGAAGAGGAAAAAAGTCGACATATCGAAACGTATCGTTTTCATTGACATATTTATATTCTGATTAGGGGAAATATCTGTGTGAATAATTTGTGTATGTGTGTGGTGGGCTATCAAATGTTTATTGAACAAATAGCAGCAGCAGCTCCCTGTGTAAGAAACTGTAAAAAAAAAAAAAAATCAAACCAAGACAAAACCTCAAACGTTGTACAAAGTATTAAGATATTTATATATGTAAGTTTTTTTCATAAATAAATCGATTGTATACAACAAACTTAAGCGTGCATGGCCCTAAATAGAGCTTATATTGTGGGCTATAGCTCCTTCTCCCAAAACCCTGTGTTGTATTTTGTGTATTGCTTTAACAAATTTATTCATCTATAAGCTACACTGAAATGAGGTTACGAGCCGGAGGCGAAAAGACCCGTTCGACTCCTGCAGAGTTTTGATATGAAAGTAATTATTTTCCCGGTGGCTACTGCAGGGATTCAGTTTATTTTAGCCCAAAGGGTTATAATACATTACCGATTTCTAGTGATATGAAATCACATAAACTTCCAAGAATAATAGAATTAGCATGAAAGGCTGGGGTGTCAAATTGAAATACGAAAATAATAGCCCCGGCAGCTGGGAGTGTGTTTGTGCATATTGGATAGGAGATGGGAATTCGTGGGGCGGAATTTTCATGAGCTTTTCACTTTGTCAGGGCCCTTGTAGCTGGCTATATTAAGATAGATGTTCGATGATATCCCTCATTGTTCTGTCGCTTATATTGATGTTCCTGTGTTATCAGCCTATTGATCATGCGTCGGCTGTAATAGGACGGGCGAAGCAAACGTGCCTATTTACAATAGCAGAACACATTTGTTCTAATAGGGTTGGCGGTCCCACGGGACCCTGTGGGGGCTCCCAGACATCTGCGCCTTGACAATATTAGCTCTGTTGACCAGATCTAAAGGCGAGGTAAGAAAAGGAGGCAATAAAATCATAGAATCATTTTCCTGATAAATACAAGCGGTAAATACCAATAATGAATTAGCATTTTCATTTTCCAAGGTGGCTAATTTGGTCATACAGGCGCGCATTTATTGTCTTCTTAAAAAAACCTCTGGTCGTCTGCCTTCCACTGGGTCTTGATTTGCAAATAAATTGAAAATAATCAGTGAGGCCGGCGCAAATGAATTTCTGAGCCAGTGTCTCTTTCATAATATTTACATAATTTTCACCAGAGACAGACTTAAGACTTAGCATATGGCGTCCAGGGCAAATAGACTACACAAAAGTGGGCAAGATAAACCACGGGGGGAGAGCAGAAAAGATGTCAGGACAATCAATAAGAAAAGAGAAATAAAGATGGCCCAGAGTTGCTATAAATACAACAATTATTTATTGCTAATACGTCTTCCATATTGAAAGATTAGGTCTTTTAAGTCAAACGATTAATATCTTTATTTCAGTCAGTCAGTTGCCTTTTGTAGGCTATATATATATATATATATATATATATATATATATACACATACACATACACACACACAAGCAAGTGTTTGGAAAATGTTAGTTATCTGGAGGTGTCCTTCAATTTGCTGCTGTTTTTTTTTTTCCTACCGGGGCGCGTTCATGTTTAATTCATTTGCAATCTGAATAGGAGTATCGCTGGCTGCACACTGGTGGCCTTAAGGTGAAATTAGCGATTTGCTTAAGTAGTTAAGCTTTTGCCTGAAAGCAGCACGCTGTATGATTCAAGACAAACTATCAATCGATATGGCCCAGGCAGCCTCCAGGAGATGTGTCCTCCATGAATCATACTTTATGAATTCAATTTCTACCCGGAGAAATTTTCAATTTGAACGCTGGATCATTATGGGAGAGTGTAAATTGTTTTTGCTCTATTATGCATCGGACGCCATCATTTTTCTTTCTAATTACGGAGGTGTCAGGTCGGGCTGTCATGCAGGCGCTGATTTTCAATTTAACTGATCATCATGCATTCATTTTCCCATTTGATAAATCTGCTATCTCGACGCCGCGCCATGCCTGGAATGTTAAGAGAGAGAGAGAACAGCAAAGTAATGGGGGTGTGTGTGCAGCAATAAGTGCAGATCAGGCAGCTAATTTAGCACCTCCTGATATTCCATCTCCATTTCTCATTTTCAACTCTCTGAGGAGAGAAAAGCAGCCCAAAGGCAGAAAGCTGGTATTCAACAACATCAGGGGTAAAACGACTCGGAAAACGCTTGTTTTCCTCAACACATTTTCCAAATTAGGATATCAAGCTTAATTAATGCTAATTGAGTTCCTCAATACGTGTTATTTTTATTTAATAGAATCAAATTCGCGCAATTAATTATGAAGGTGATTTCAAGAGCCTCATTTGCAACACCCAGTCTTAACCCCTCCCTGAGTGCTTTGGAGATTATTTTCTTTTGTCGTTTTATATTTTGCTAAACTCGAGGACAGGTGCAAGGCCAACGGGCCAACCGAATAGTGATTATGCTTTCCTATTAGACTACACTGCTTTAACATGGCTGGAGAAATCAGTGACCCATTCTGGCTTTCCATATAAATCTTCGTGGAAGTAAATGTGGCTTTCATCAGTAGCTAAAGCTCACTTGGACTCTTTTTGCTTTTCATTTCCATAAACATAGCCACAGATACATTTTGATTGTGGTTAAACCGGTTAATTAATTAGCAATGCAATGTTACATTCACAGTCACCTGGCCGTTCGTGTATCATGACGAAAAATAATTTATTTTATTGAATAGACCAGAAAATCATCCGAATTGCGCTTTTGGATTATAAAACTCATTATGTTTTTCGGGCATCGACTTCTCGAAAAGTGAGTGAATTAGATGGACTCAATCGTAAGGTGTTATGTTAAATCGATTGAGGACCAGAACCTTTGTCAAAGGGCAATATTTTTGATTGCAAAAGCGACTAACAATCTAAGAATGATAGTTAAATTACATTAATTCTCAACGTATTAATTAGCCCACATTCACGAAAATAAAACCCAAAACACGAAGTGATAAGACATATAATTCTTTAAGACGCCAAATATCAAGCCTCTACCTTACTCGAGTTAATCAATTTAGGGATCGTGAATAAACAATGCGCATGTCAGTTATATCCCCCATCCCGCGTTTGCATGGCAGAGATAAGAGCGCTAAAGTCCGCCGGTGAATTAATAGGCATATGCTGTAAAGTAATCCTAAAATGCATGGCAGAGTAGCTGCAGGATAGGAGCCAAATGTCAAGTACCGTTTTAAGTGATTGTGAGAAAGATCTAAGTGGCACTGCTTTTCTTTGCCTACCAATAGTAGAGGCTTCTGTCTCTGCAATCACTTCACCATTTCTTCTTATTGAAATAAGATTGAACTTTGATTCAATCACCCCTCATAACATGGGGGATTATCGATTTTTTTGTCCCGAGCTTGAAACAAAAACGCACGCGAGTTTTCACACAGACATCTTCTAATTTACAAAGAGACCATTAATTGGGAAGTTTCACTGAGTTAATTAAATAATTCCCTTTGAGGGCAATTAAAGGAGTGGAAACAGCATTAAGAGCAACTCATAATGCATTTTCTGTTTAGAATTGGCAATTCTACTATTTAGTTTAGCAATGCAATTAACAGAATATTAAAAACGTTGGTTTATTTCAAAATAAGAGTTCCAGTCTGCATTTACTTAATTTCTATCATTTAATTAGATTCCATAATTTTTGTTATCACATGCTGGTTGAACTTGAACATTCACTCCTCAGTTATAAAAAAAGACACCACTTCTCACGTGAGGAAAGCTAACAAACCATAGATCTTTTATTAAAAACAACAAAACTAAATCATGGTCCTCTTTGTCATAACAGTATCAAATGTATTAACATTTTTTTTTTTTTCATACATATTCTTGACCCAATGTGTAAGTCAGTATGATAAACATGACCCAAATGTTAACACTAACTCCCCTGGTCATTGTGGTTATTAAAAATCTAACAGCCTGTGACTGCTGCTTTGCTCTTCTTTTCTAATTATCACCTTGTGAGATGTGTTTCATTACCTTTATTTCATCTGATAAACCACTGAATTCTGGCCAAAGGAGAATTTGTTGGTCCATGACAACAATCTCAACTAGAGATTTTAGGAATATGTGGAGCCAGCACATCTTTCTGGAACTTATTGACCGTAGGCTTCAACAAATGGTCACTTATATTAAAATTAAAGTATTGAAAAATGCAGTATTTTAGCTGTAGGTTACTAAAATAGTATTAGTTCGAACAAACGTTGACATTATAAAGAATATATTTTAATAATCAAACATGATTTGAAAATCATAATAAAAAGAAATCAACTAATGCAACGTGAAATATGTGATATTTGTCTCACTGTTTAAAAATTTGTTAACTCCCTAAATGTTTGTAATAGAAGGCTGTTTTTTTCTCATTTCAAAATGCATTATGTCAAAGTAAAGAAAAGCAATTAGTGTTACTTTATAAAGTATAGTCAACTTCTGATACAAAACAGCTGAGCTTTATCCCTTTTGTCAACCACTTCTTCATATTGGTGTAAATGCTTCATGAATCGTGAAGAAAAACTATTTTTTGTATGTTTTTGATGTTAACAAATAAAAATAAATGCAGACCTTGGACGACAGTAAGATACAAAACACATCTAGTCAGAATGTGCTTCACTGTCAGCTGACACTAGCAGTTCATTCTCACTTGAAAGCTAATTCATTATCAATTAGAAGTGAAAATGGAGATGGGTGGGAAGGATCCTCGAGAGCCTGGCACCTGTATGTTCCTCACCTGCGCTGATGTGCCACAGTGATGGCTAAAGCTCTCGCTGGTGATTTAGAAGGCGCTGTGTAAACAGGCGTTTCACTCCCCTGTCTTCCCAGGGACTCCAGACCCTAGAGGTTAATGAAGCGTGAAGTGTGAAAACTTCCTGAGATGGGATGAGTTAAATAGTGTTTCCAGATGTTAAGGCAACACTGTCCAAATCTATTTGTAAGTGTCGACCCTTTACGGGTCACAAATAACTCTAGTTATGTGAGAGATAAATAAGCTCCCCTCTGACCATTTACCAACTACCAAAACCAGCGGCTCCTTGATCCAGCTGCTGCTTTAAAAATATACAGGGTGAGGGAGCAGTATTAAAAATGGATTCGGTGAAGCTAATGTAACCCATCACAGCTCACTAGAAGGTGTAAATGCGTTGATGTTCTCAGTAAAGAACTTGTTAACATCAAAATGACTTCACATAACGGTGAAGTGACAGTTTGAAGGGCCGTTGTAAAAATCTGCAACTGGTGCTGAATTTCAGAATAAAGACTTCTGTTCCTGGAGGCTTTAGCACATTGTGCAGACATTTTGAATTCAACATTAACTATGCTTTTCATTATAGTGGAGTATTATTTTCTCCCTAGATCACCCACTCGGTTTTTCTTTATTCCCCTCTTTCAAACAACCACCCTAACCTAACGTAGCTGTGGAAGGTCAAACTTTGTTATGGGGATTTATAAGGTAACTTTTGTCATTGATTTGGGTCAAGCCCAACATAGCAGGACATGAAAGGAATTGCCAAAGGGTGTAGTTAACCCTGGGATAATTGGTAATTATTTTATACCTTAAACCGCATTAACCTTCCCCATTTCATACGGAGAGGACGCAGTTAGTCCGATTCATAAAAGACCCGCTCCACCTGATGTGGGATACACAGCATCATAAAGAGACATCTCACAGGGAGAGAATCTCCTTGAAAAAAAATAATAATAAATGATTCCTTTCAGGTGAACTTTGAAAGACAGCGTGTCAAAGCTATTTCTCAATCCATTACCAAACTACTCTAGAGAGGCTCTAAGAGGAGCTGTTTCTTCATGATGCAAACAAAAGGCACAAAGATTTCCACATGCCCAGTTTACACATCAAGTGCTGTTACAAGGTTTGCTTAATAAAATGAAAAGCGAAGAGTGTGGTTTCTGCGGCACTAGTGGAACCAAGCGGAATCGCAAATATGTGACCCTGGACCATCGATTTTTCTTTCAAGCCGAAAATCATTAGGATATTAAGTAAAGACCATGTTCCATTAAAGATATTAAGTCAATTTCCTACAGTAAATATATCAAAACAGAATTTTTAATTATTGCTAAGAACTTCATTTGGACAACTTTAAAGGCGATTTTCTCAATATTTAGATTTTGTTTTTTTTTTTTTTTTTTGCACCCTCAGATTCCAGATTTTCAAAAAGTTCTATCCTAACAAACCATACATCAGTAGAAAGCTTATTCAGCTATTCAGCTTTCAGATGATGTATACATCGCAATTTCAACAAAATTGACCCTTATGACCAGTGGTGGGGGGTTAAGGAAATACAAGTAACGCGAGTTACTTAATCAGATTACTTTTTTCAAGTAACTAGTAAAGTAACGCATTACTTTATTATTTAATCCCATATTATCAACCAATGTCTTTGCTGCTGACCTTTGTTGATCCAATTCAACCATACTAATAAGTAAAACATACTTTAGATTAACTAACATTTGTGCTTAATTTTTATCATTGCTGAAGAGTGTTGAACTTCCTTCCTGTACAGTAGAACTTCCTACAGTTCTGCTGTACATTTGAGAATGTACGTTTCCTTCAGTCTTAGGCTTATTCATTTTAGTTTTTGTTGTGAAAGGCTTTTACATTTGCTAAAAATCAAACTTTTTATATTAAAAACAAACAAGCAAGCCCTGCCCATATTTAAAAAGTAACGTAACACATTACTTTCCATTAAAAGTAACTAAGTAACGTAATTAGTTATTTTTAGGGAGTAACGCAATATTGTAATGCATTACTTTTACAAGTTATTTTCCCCAACACTGCTTATGACTGGTTTTGTGGTTCAGGGAAACATATGATGTTTATTGCCAAACTTCATAAAAAGCAAAGATACCTTTAATACGTTTACAATTACAACAGCTCAGCAACTGACTAAAATAATAGAGGATAATTTATTCTAGATTGGTTTAAAAAAAGAAAAAGTGAGAGTGAGAGTGAGAGTGAAACCGCAAATTAACCGCTGCTACTTTCATGTTTGTCGTATTACATCGCTGACTTTCCATTGCAGAGTGCATACAAAGTGCAACTGGCACCATCTTGTGTCTAATTTTTGCAGTCTGGAGAAGTCGACGCTAGTTGTCAAAATGATCCTAGGCATTTTCACTGCGTTTCAGACACGATCTCCTTCTAAACTACACAACCAAAAACGCATGTCACATGACCATTCAGACTGAATACGTCATCATAGATGTCTTATTTAAAAGAAGTAACCATAATAAAATTGACTGTTATTCCTTGGGGTTTACAAATTCTGTATATTCCTTATTTACTTTGCAATTTAATGGTTACTTTTCTTAAATGAGCCTCGGAAATGAGATATGGTCTTCAAGGATATGTAGAGCGAACGTGGGTAGCCACGTTATCGTTTTCAACAGTCTCTGTTTTGGATATATACACTGAAACACAGCACTGGAGTTTTCAAACGGGGTCTGCAGCGTTTTCGAAAGTCTCAGTTTTCGAGGGTTGAAAAGGCCATAGTAGTGTAAATGACAAGCGCAACCGAAGCAGAAGTTATACGTTTTAAAGTGTAAACTTACTTGTGTAAACGTAGCCTAATGGTTGGAGAGCTTCTAGAACTATTAATAACACCCAACTAATTATTTAACTAGGCAAATAAACAACTGTAAAACGCCTTTTAACAGAAGCCATAGGACGCTGAACGCAATAGAAGAAAATACTGTAGAAGGCAGAGCAAGCTCACTGTTCATGATGTGTGAAATATAGGAAGATAATCCTAAATATTGAACTGTGGGTGAGGGGTTTACATTAATATATCTCTGAGGAGATAAGTTTAGATGTTTTTTTTTTTTTTTTTTTTTTTTTTATCGTACCTCCATAGAATGCATATTAATTAGAATTTAAAAGCACTGTGCTGTTTTGTTTACAGAAGTAACCAAGGAAAAACTGTATCACTGCTGTTCCATAAGCGCCACCTGCTGGCAGAAAGTGAATTTGCATTCTCATTCAGCCGTCTGCTGCATTTGTTTAGTGCAGGCATGTTTTATGTAGCATCATTTCACAAGGTAAGGTCAGACCATTCTGATCTTTCTTCAGATTTTGCAGTTATACAATTTAATTTACATCAAAGATTGCTCATGCTATACTCAGCATCTTTGTTTGGATAGTGATTAAAATGTAGTGGTTCTGCCTAGCTGTTTAATGCATTCTGATTCACATAAAGACACAGTCAGGGGGAAAAAAAATGTGATAAACCGTGAAACAATCCTAAAACAAACCGTGATACAGTTTTTAGCCGAACTGCCCAGCTCTAAGTGTATGATAAGCCAGCTGTCTCTTTTGCTTCATACTATTATTCCATCTAGTCAGAGAATATTAAATGTTTGATATTTTGAGCCGATTTTAGAACAAATTCTGATTTTGTTTGTCACACGTCTCTTAGCAAGAAGGCACAAATTTCTGAGGACTTAAGCATAGACCTAGATCAGAGTTGTGTCATATTTAATTTTTGATAAGAACGAAAAGGCTGTGAGGGATAGAATTTCAGTGTGTTCAATTGAAAATACAGTATTTTAACAACATGCCAGTTGTTTATGTACAAAACATGTTTGTATAAAACGAAAATTAAATCTATTGAATACCATCGTAATGACTGTCTATCCCTCACTGTCGAGCCTTATTTTCATCTGTGAAAAATTCAATAAACGCCAAAAACCATTAGGATATTAAGTAAAGGTTATGTTCCATGATGATATTTTGTACATTTCCTACCATAAATATATGAAAACGTAATCTTTGATTACTAATATGCATTACTAAGAACTTCATTTAGACAACTTTAAAAGATTTTATTAATTTTTTTTGCACCATCAGATTCCAGATTATCAAAAAGTTATATATGTCGGCTAAATATTGTCCTTTTCACAAATTCTGAAAGGGGTTTCCAAACTTTTGCATGCCGCTGTAACATATTTTTCTTAAATATATACATGCACATGTGTGTATTTATACGAAGAGTTCAGATGCAAAAGCCTCTAAATCCTTCTGACATCTTTCTTTAAAAAATGCATTTTTATCAGTCTCTGATATATAGGTATCTATGTAAGTACTGGTACTTCTGATTGGGCTGAGGATGTGATTTTAGCGAGTTTTAAGTAAAAGTATTTGATGGACGTATGATATGTGTCGAGAGCATTCACATCTGAACTCTTCATATATACATAATAATTATACACAGTCCACAAACATATATTATGTACACAAAAACTTTTATTTTGGATGCGATTAATCGTTGCCCAGGACTAATTTTTTTTTTAATTGTCAGACTCTAAACCTAATCTTAACACTGCTTTTTAAATTTATGTCTACATTAATATCCCTCAGTTGCAATTAGACCAAAAGAGGTTTAAATGTCCTATAGAAAGCCAGTCACCGTCTCCCAGCTACATCATTAAACCAAAATTGCGAAAGCTTTTAACACAGCTTGGCCAGTAACTCAGACTTTACATGCGCATTACCGAAGGTTTAATCCTTTGGACTCCCTGGTTGTACGGACATTCACTATCCCATTAAGGCTCAGAAAGGCTCAAGGACAGGCCCCAAAAAACTTGATCTCACTCAGGGTCCACTTTTTTTATTTAACAGTGAGGGGGAAATAGGTTCTAACTGGGTCTGAAATGTCACTTTCAGATGTGTCTAGTGCTACGGCCCTGATGCTGGCCCAATCAATCACATTAGAGCAGTGGAAGCGGGGAGATGTGACAGCGCAGAAACACTTCAATACAGGCGGTCCGTCTGTGCGAGAGATCACCTCACCATAAAACAAAACAGTCAAAGAAAAACACACTCAAACATCTTGTTCCAACCCTGTAAGTGAGTGTGATTAGTTATAAAGGATCGTATTGTTCAATGGCTGGAAGAAAATTAGAGACGATAGTGGAACCGAATCAATACTGTTTACCTCTCTAAAGTGTGACCATATCTATCAGTAGCTCCGGGTTGGCTGTGGATTGCTTTTATCCAACACTGTATTGGCGACCAAGGGAGAACCTGAGGAAGGGAAGTTTCAGGACATAACGCTAATTTTGGTGCTATTGATAAGCTGCTCAACCATTCAAAATAAATGATTAAGGCAGGCAAGAATTAATTAAAGCACCACCAATACCTTTTAAGACTGATGCACGGGCTAGCAACAGGACATTCATTTTCTGCCAACAAATCATGATTCCCTCCAGCGGTCTTGCTACCAAATACAAATTCAATTAGACGTAATATATGTAAAGCAAATGTCAGGGAAATTTGGAATTCTCATTCGGGATAACACAGGAAAATGTACTGTAACTCGAATTGAATCATAATGTAAGAATGGAAATGCAACGTTGGACAATAGTGCAAAGACAGATTCATTGTAGATATACTGAGTCAGTAATTAACTTCGCCAAACAATTGCGTTTCCGAAGTAGCTTATCAAGACCTAGTTCATTTATTTGGAATAAAATACATGAGCATGAGTGAGGAGTGTGCACGGATAAACACATGGAAGGAATTTCCAAATATTTAGGCTATTAGGAAGGATTTTTTTTCTCTCCCTCTCGCTCATTCTGTCATTCACCAGACTAATTCCCTGCGTTTGCCAAATTGGAGCTGCTCTTGTGTATGGCATGTGTTAATATCTGTTGCCAGTGATCAAGAACAAAGAGAATTTTCTTAAATAGAGTAATCACCTTTATTTATAAATGAGAAAATGAGAAGGCCAGAAATCATCTGAGAATGCTAAAAATGATCGATTCTTTATTTATGGATGGGGTTTTATCAGCTTGAACTATAAAAATACTATTAAACAGTGTTGTAGAACAGTGTCCATTCATTGTCTGTGTACTTAAAATCACATTACACCGACTAAACCAAGAAAAACAACCAAACAAACTGATGACTTCTTCCTCCTTTCACACAATACAAGATTAACATTTAATTTATCCCATTACAATGCAATTGCTTTGAGATAATGATCCAGTCGCCCTGCTGGGCTCATTTGAAGACTTGAATGCAAAGGTGAATTACTTGCATCCTCGGTTTCTTTAAAACAAAGAAAAGACCGGATAGAGGCTAGTGACAGAACACTACATAGATTAACCTGCAAACCCATCCCAAAAGTGAAGGGGAGACATAGAAAACAACACAATTAAATTATGACACCTGACACTTAGACCCTACCTCTGTGTAAAATCCTAATAGACTGGCTGTGGAGAGTGAGATGCTGTCAGACGATTAATGTGTGATCACACGCATTAGCACCGCTCATATTCAAAAATCCTCCCATGGAGCTTTTTTGTGCTTCAAATGAGCACATTAACACGGACTATCTCGAATATCTTTCACAAGTTTTAAATAACTATGCCACTGATGGCAAGTGCCACAAATGGTGTGAGTGATGATACACAGATGTTTACTACACCTAATGCCTGGAGATGATCTATAAACCATGTCTAATATCATGTAGATATGAGCAAATTTAGATGGTTTCTGTTGTGCACAATAAGCAGACACAGAAAACCGAATATGTATTGGTTTAACAATGCAACAATGCTACTAAGCGTTTTTGCAGTGATGCCATAGAAGAACCATTTTTTGGTTCGTCAAAGAACCTTTCAGCGCACAGTTCTTAAAAGAACCATTTTGAAGAACGTTTTAAAAATCTAAAGAACCTTTTCTGCATGGATGTTCACGGTTCTTCATGGAACCATTGATGCCAATAAATAATCTTTATTTTTAAGAGTGTATGGCTAAAACAAATCAATGCAAACTGATTTTTTTACTTGTTAATGCCATGTATTTCAAAGTGAAATATGAGGAAAAAAATTTTGCAAGGTAAGCCAGGCTGAATATGAGTTGGCAAAAACTGCCTAAATATTACACCGCCTTGCATCAGGTTTGCTGAGTGAAATCCAATACTTGTTTCTTACTAATTTTGGGGAGCTGATTCCAAAATAGTGCCTGTTTTACACTTTCTCACCAAGTATAATATGCATGTATAATGCAAACGTGACCCAGATGTTTTCTACATCTATGTTTTTTTATATATAACAGAAAAATACAGACTTTGTGAAAAAAAGCGTATTTATTTACAAGCTTGCTGTCACAACACTTTTGCTTGTTAATGCGATGTATTTCAAAGTGAAATATAAGGAACAAATTTTGCAAGGTAAGCCAGACTGAATATGAGTTGGCAAAAACAGTGCCCAAATGTTACACCTCCTTGCATCAGGTTTGCTTGCTGAGTGAAATCCAATACTTGTTTCATACTAATTTTGGGGAGCTGATTCCAAAACAGTATTAGATTTTATTATTTTCCTTTCTTTTCTTTCATTTTGTGCCTAATCCTGATTTTAAGACTACAATTATGAGTTTTTTCTACATCCAAACAGCAACAGAAAAATACAGGTTTTGTGAAACACAAGTTTTTCTTTACATGAACATAGTTCTTTGCCATTAAATTGAGTAATTAACATATTTTCCCAGTCCTTTGCAGACTGTAAGTAAATGATACTTTTTGGATACTTCTTTTTAGTAATTCGTAATAATTGTTTTTTTTTTCATAAAAATTATATTGAGAATTTGAGTGTTTTATTTTAATTTAACAATTTTTTTCCAGTCCTTTGCGGACTGTAAGTAAATGATACTTCTTGAAAACTTGACAGCTTTTTTTTCTTATTACAAAACTATGATTAATAAATAAATAAATAAATATATAATTAATCTTAATTTTCTAATAAGAAAAAAATAATTAATAAATATATATATTTTTCATATATTTCATTTTTTTTTTTTTTTTTTTAATCAAATTAGGCCTTTTTGGCAAATCAGCAGAATTTTTTTTCAGCATGCACGACTGTCTTATCCAATAACTGCAAGAGCTAAATGAAGTTTTTTTTTTTTTTTTTTTTTTTTTACTTTTGAATAACATGCATTGATGAATCGTTCACAATAACAGCAGTAATAACATGCATTAAGAACGTAAATAGGGTCATTTTTGATTCCCCGTTGACGCTAATAATATATAATAATACTATGAAAATATAAAGCTGCATTTGGCTAAAAAAAAAATTGCATTTATAAAATATTCAAATCCATTACCTCTGGGGAAAGTGTGTGTTTGACAGTCAACTGAACTCACCCACTCATAACACATAACACAATCAACACCTACACATACCCACAGCTCACAGACTGACCGTGGGCATTGGATATCAGCAAATGATTACACAAATCCTCTGTCTGCGTGATCACAAAGCACAAAGACACATTTACATTATTTTCTGTCAACATATCTGGGAGGTTTCGATCTAATAGCTGTGCCGCCACGTCCATGAGGCATTTCCCTCTTCCAATAGAGCACAGATGATCTGATCCCTAGAAATACATTTGTTGCACATTTCCAAGATTGAGCAGCCATGTTTTTTTGTTAAACGCATTGTCTTCTAGTGAGAATCACAAACGCTGAATGGTGTATAGAGACAATAGAGAGGAATAAAAACAAAAGCTGCCATATTCATGTCAATCTACATACAATTGCGAAACCCAGCGTGCTAATGCTATAAATACCGGCGAACATTACTGGTAATGGAAGATAAGCCCAGGATGATGATAGAATCGCCACAAAAAGATAAAACAAGACTGCTACGGAGGGGAGATTGAGTTTGGGACTCTCAGAGTCGTAGACGGAGAAGTCTGTGCTTTTAATTACACTTGCGTCTCCTCTCATAGCCTCAAAATTAGCCGTGCTGAAATGATCTGTATTTGTGGAAAAGTGAAAGGAATCAATTTGCATGCTAAATATAACCCTGCAAATTCAATAAAAGGCCAATGTTAATATTTCCAGCCGTTAAGATAATGGTGGGCAACGCTGCTAAATTTAGTCCTAATGAATCCTTTAAAGAGAAATTACATTTTAGGCAAAACGATTACAGTACAGCATACTGCTTCCACTTCACTCGGGCCCGTAAAAGAGTGTGAAAAGTACAATTATGCATTACCGCCGCATCTTGTGTTTGGAATTACGCAGTCTCCATTTATCTTAGCGAAGCAGTTGTTGTCTCTTTTCTTTGGGGAGACAAAGAAAAACTTTTGAAGCAAAACTTTGCGACGCAGATGCTGCATTACCTTTGACGGGAACGCAGCCATTGTTTCTATTTCAGCCACCGCAGTTGATTTTTCAGGGCTCAAGCCAACATAAACAGCATGTGTATTATTTAGCGTGCAACCACTCGCTTAGCTTTTCAATCCACAGAGTCACCTGTGGACCTACATGCACAGCTAAAGACCCCGATCAGGCTTTAGGCAGGCTGGGGAGAAGCGCGGCGAAACCTCCATCCTCCTGCTCCACTGGGCCACGGCAGACGGATGATTCCTCAAGGTGAGATTTTTTTTTTTCTCCCTTCCCTTCCCTTCCCTTCGTTCAGTTGAGCTGCATTGATTCGGCAGCAGCAGGCGGATGTCACACATGCACTGAACAGTGCTCAATGACTTTGCTATCCCATTCCCATTTAAATTGCCTCTACTTTCCCTCTCTGACACCTGTTTAAATCAATGTCTTCCTCTGCAGGTCATGGGCTGAATGTACCGAGGCGCTCACCGACCGCCTCTCAAATCCACTAAAATCAACACAATAATTGAAATATTTTCAAGCTGATTACACTGAGGCCCGAGGCTCGGCTGGTTGCTATGAGTGCGCTCCTCGGTTGCTAGGGGGAGTAAATCATCTTGCATTATTTGATTTTTGTTACTGATATGAAAGCGCTAGTCCCGCGATTAAATGTCTCACAGTCAAACACCTAGGGGACAGAGAGGAGAGACAAAATAAAACAGTCGACGTGAACCTGTCAAATAGCATTTCAAAACTTTCCCTGTCCTGAGGGCTCAGGCGCAAATCTGCCTGCTTATTTGTGTTTGTTCCAGCTGAAATGACAAAGCGAAGAGCACAGGCTGATTGAAGGAGAGCAGAGCAAGCATGGTTGAAATGTCAGGGAATCACACATCAATCTGAGCTCTGGTCACATCATCAGCCTCTCTTAGCGCTTTGTCCTGCTCCTAAACTAACTCTGATTGAGTAATTCAGGAGTGTGATCCAGGTGGTAAGTGAAGTGGGATGAGAACAATTTAGGCAATGCTTGAACTGCTTTTTTTAACCTCACACTGAAAGAAGCAGCACTGTTGGGCTCAACGATGGGCCCAAGCACATCTGTTCAGCAGTCTGGTTTTTGACTGACAATTCTGATGTTTTTTGATGATTCATGAATGATTTATTTTACACTGTCATGTCATTATATAATAGCAAATACTGTATATTCAATATTAAAAAAAAAGACAAATAAAATATTGTTTTTAAAACTGTAATATAACAGCTGACTAGTTTCTCTTTAAAACGTTATTTGAAATTGTATGGAGTTCTATTTTATTTCAAACTATGTTAAAATATCTTGATTATTACTTTTTGGGAACAAAAAAAAATAGTTTGAAATGCAAATAAATATGGTCACTTTTTTTTTTAAAACTGTTTTATGTGACCCTGGACCACAAAACCAGTCTTAAGTAGCATGGGTATATTTGTAGCAATAGTCAAAAATACATTGTGTGGGTCAAAATTATTGAATTTTCTTTTATGACAAAAATCATTAGGATATTAAGTAAAGATCATGTTCCATGAGGATATTTTGTACATTTCCTACTGTAAATATATCAAAACTTACTTTTTGATTAGTAATTTGCATGGCTAAGAACTTCATTTGGACAATTTTAAAGGTAATTTTCTTAATATTTAGATTTTTTTGCACCCTCAGATTCCAGATTTCAGCCAAATATTGTCCTACTCAATTCAATAAAAAAAGACACTTATGGTCCAGGGTCACATATAACAGCTGACTAGTTTCTTTTTGAAACTTTATTTAATATTACATTGAGCTCTATTTTATTACAAACTATGTATAACCTAAAAAACATGTATTTATTTTTTTGATTAGAATGTTTCAAATGTGGATAAACATGGGAACTACAGCTGACTAGTTTCTCTTTGAAACTTTATTTAAAATTATATGGTGTCCTATTTTATTTTAAACTATGTATAACCTAAAAAAGTTTCAGTGTTTCAAAAAAAAAAAAGGATATAATGAAAAATGTATTAGAATGTTTGAAATGTGGATGAATACAGGAATATATTTTTCATTTTTTTTAACTGTAATATAATAATAACAGCTGACTAGTTTCTCTTTGGAACCTTATTTGAAATTATATGGAGTCTTATTTTATTTCAAACTATGTATAATCTAAAAAATCTAAGTGTTTCAATAAAAAAGTATATTAAAAAACATTGCACATTTTGATTAGAATGTTTTAAATGCGGATAAATATGGGAGTTTCTCTTTGAAACTTTATTTGAAAGTATATTCATTTTATTTCAAACTATGTAATCTACAAAAAAAATCAATATTCTTAAAAAAAATATTTTTTTATTTATTTATTTTTTTTTTTTTTTTTTTTGATGATTGGCATATGTTTCTATTGTTTCTGAATAAAATAAAATAGTCATGTCATAAAAGCTGCTTTATTTAACATGGAGCAGGGTTGCTTTATGGTGGCTGACATTGAAATCATATGACTAGCCAAACTATTCATTTTATCCAGTATTATTGAATACTTTTGCGGTAACAATAAGGTACCATAAGTTAATGTCAGTTAATGTTAATGAACAATTTATTACAGTATTTTAAATCTTTGTTAATGTTAGTTAATGAAAATAAAGTCGTTCATTGTTAGTTCATGTTAATTCACAGTGCATTAACCAATGTTACCAAACACAACTTGTGATTTTAATAAGGCATTAGTAAATGCTGAAATTAACATTAAGATTAATAAATGCTGTAGAAGTATTTGTAGTTCATGTCAACTAATGAGCCTTACTTTCACTTACTGTGAATAATGCAACCAGCAACTATTTCTTCCATGCCATTTTGATGAGTACCACATACAAATAATACAGAGTGCCCCCCAACACTCTTAAAACCAACAAGAATATGTTTTAGGTACCGCTAGGATTTGTATAAGAAAGCAGCATCTATTCATTCGCATTATTTTACAAATTAAGCTGCACACCCTGCTGAGATGAGCTACAGCTTAGTTTCCCCGCTCCATTGTATCCAGCTGTACTGGAGAGTTCAGCTTGTGTAGTAGTAATAAAAGATACCAAAAGTTCACATAGTTTAACAATCCGCTGACAATTAACACTAATTAGATTAATTAGGTTTTAATCACGAAAAAAAAAAACTAAACAAATATAACTTTATAAATAAATGTGGGAGAACTAAGCAAAAGTTCCCTACTTTTTAGCAGGAAAGTGATATGACCTCTTCAGAATAATGTTCTAACATTTCATCAAATAAAAGAAACGCAATCTGATATAGATCCACCATTTGACAGTTTGATTTCATAAATAGTGCTTTGCTCTCCTCATCACCCGGCGTTTAGCAGAATTAGCTTTGAAGGCATGCGAAACACACATCGGAGGCTGCTGGTGTCTGCCTTGCCAAATGAGATCAGTGTTGGTAATAATAGGGAGGTCAAGTGGAAGGGCCACTTTTCAATTCTAATCCGCAGAGCCAGTGAACATTAAAATGTGCCTGCTGGATTTACAGTGCGATAAACACTGCAGCTAAGTGATATATTCCGAGAAATCCAGGTGTGGAAAGCTAAAAAAAAAAAAGAGAGAGAGAAAAGCTAAGAGCAGATGCGTCTTAACACCGGCGGCGCTTTGCTTCCATTTAGTACCCAGATTGCAGGTTCAGCTGTACAGTAATTATGAAGCATTATGTTTGCAGAAATCACAACACAGTGTGATGTCTACTGACAAATTAACAAAGAGCATAAAGGCAAAAGTGTTACACTGTTATCTAAATACTGCGGTAATAAAAAGTATAATTGGCAATCATGTCGACGGTATCAATTAAGATGGAAACAGGAAAGGAATAATTACTCTAATGATTGTTGTGAGGTAATCGCTCCCTTTATATCTGGAGTAAAACACGCACAGAGAATCGGAATAAATCAATCCAATAATATCAGGCGAATGAAAAGCGCCACACTGCGAGCGCTGAGAGTTCCCTTCTCGCGCTCCGCCGAGGGGGGGAACGGCAGCCGATCTGAGGCCTGCCCCTAAATAAACATGACGCCCGCTGTCCAGAGGCCTTTCATTAGCCTGCAGTCAGCCTGGCGCGTGGCAGTCAGATCGATAAGGCAGTCGGGCTCTCTTATTTACCAAGCAACACATTTCTTGTGGTGGAGTTGTCTTTTTTTAATAACCAGCCTCTGTTTAACCGCTTTAGTCAGACTCTGTGTGAGACCATCTGGTCCCCAGTCCTGTAAGACTCTCCTAAAGCCCAGGCCTGACAAGCAAGAGATATGTCAATGCAGTCCTCAGCACAAAGCAACATCTGCCGTGCCTGACACCCACCATTGTATGGCCATTTAATCTGTCCCCCTCCTCCCCTTAACGGCACACAACAGCTCTCGGTATTATGTTTTGCCACTCAATTAGCATTATCATCCCGCTGAAATAGAGGCCAATTTACCTTTAATGACATCATTGTTAGATGAGTGACAGCGGTCCGGGTCGCGGCTATCGCTAGATAAACGAAGGCCGGTCCCCGTCTTCCCAACTGGCCGGCGCGGGGCGGCAGCGCAGTCGCTGCCAGCCAATCGCGGCGGACTTCCCTCAACCCTTCACCAGCAGCATTGTTTCCTCCAGTTCACAGAGGCAGTGTGGTGGAAAATTGAGTCCAGATTCATTAGGTTTCCAGTGTGCCGCTCGAGTCAGTTAAATTGATACATTTCCTAACAAAATTGAAGTGCTTTTGTGCCGCCCGCGGATGGCTGGTGACCTCACTCGGCCCACTGAGCAGCCGAAGCGAGCTGATGGATCCATTAGACCGCTTAGACTGCTTATTCCTTCCCCTCCATCTCTGACTGACACTGTAAATCTGAACCAATTTCAGACTCTAATCACCATTACAAACCCCTTCCACTGTCCATTTGTTACTCTGCAATTCGAATACACTGCACAGATTGGTCCAAAAATCCCAGTTTAAAGGAGCAGCCCTTCCGTTTCCTCCGGCTAAATGGTTCACGACTGCCGAGACCCTTTTTCCTCCGCGAGGGAGCGGGCCGACGAGATGTAAGGTGAAGATAGACTCTAAAACACAAGGCCTTGGCTCGGGTCCCAGCAGATAGGCAGGAAATTAAAATGGAAAAACAAACTAAACGGGAGGGGAAAAAAAAAAAAAATATATATATATATATAAAATATATCGGCGAAACAGATGTGTGTGAAATTCGAGGGGATGACGGGCAGGGCTCAAGGCTGCACTGCTGGCGGTGACAGAGCAGTGTCCTCTGAATAACAATCACTTTACACCTCCAAAACATTTCTTCATCCACTACCCATTTTTACACCAGCTTTTATCTGCCCACTCAAGCGCACAGCTCCGCAGAAGCTGGAGGATATTATTTCCCTGTTGGCCCAAGTCATATAACTCTGCTTAATATGCACTCTATAATTTAAGACACTTCAATAATAACCAGAATGTGCTTTGCCATATTTTTCCCCGAGTTTCGACTTTGCTCAACTTCGAGAAGGCCACTCTCGGCGGCCGCGCATAACAGGTAGGAAACAGGTTTGGCGCATTCATAATTTATTCCCCATTAATTCACGCCGCTCAATCAGAGGGCTTACGCGCAAACCCATCGAGTTGTCTTGACAGTCTCGATATCTAATTACTGCTGCTCCTCATATCCTCCAAGTGCGCTGGAAATACGTTTTAATTGATATTGAGATGTTTATGCCCTCAGAAAGTAATTAAGATTTTCAATTAATCCCGTCTAATTTCTGGACATCTTGCCTGCGTGTCCTTGAGCATCCGCCGACGAATTCCCCAAACCTTCGCCGAAAAGAAAGAACTTCAATTACGCCGCATTGAATCGCAGCCCTGTAAATGACCTCATCTGAGGCTACATCAACATTTAAATTAAAGCCAATGCAAACTCAATTAAATAAAATCAAGGTGGCACAATCACCCACAACCAATGGGTCACCAGAGATGCCGCTCATCCTGCCTTATTACGCCGGCTACAGTTCTGCCGGCACAATAAAAGCCTGCAGCGCGACGACTCTGCCTTATGAAGGTGTGAGCGAGACGGCGAGCTAGGCATTAAGACCAGAGGCTCTTAAGTAATCAATACCACAGTTCCATAAGAATCAATTAAACAGCCCACTCACAGAAAGTTCAGCTTCCACTGGGCTGGGAGAAATAATGAGTGCTCTGACCTCTCTTCTCCCACCTTGCTCTCATTCAGTTACCGCTTTTATTTGTTCAGAAACACTGTAGCCAGGAAAGTCTGGGGGAAAACGCTCACTCGTGTGGGCATCCGACGTTCCCGATGCGCGTGTTCTGTACGCCGTTGCTTTGTTGGCGTCCGTGTATCATCTCTTCCTGTAAGGCTATTCAAAAAATAAAAAATATATATATACGAGCGCGATACGACAACACCTCTATTGGCATAGGAAGAAAACAGAACAATTACCTCGGCACTGCTTGGAATCACCTGCCCATCTAGGCCACAAAAACGCCTGCATTAGGGATTAGGGTGACATAATCGTAGCAATGGCTCGAGAGTGGGGGGCTGAATAGGTTTCAACCCTCTATGCCACGCCGAGATAACATTTGTCACAGGGGTGCCCTGGCTTTCCCATTCATAGATTAGCGGACTGCCTCTTTTCAGCATGCGAAATAGCCCTGGCACTGCAGCATGTTTATTTCCAAAAGCTAACCTCCCCCGGGGACGGCGGAGGAAACGCCGCGTCTTTCTTCAGACGAGCTTCCGCCGGACCTCTTCGGGCAGGGCGGAGCGCCTCCCCTTTGTCTGAGAAAGCGGAAACGGGACTCCGCGGCCTAACGAAATGAGCAGCGAGATCCGGTTAAGACCTTCCCATCAGCTTACATGGCTGATTTCGAGTGGAAGGAGCCCTTGATATTGTGACAACACTAATTTATCAATTTTAATCCTCTAAAATGGCTTCATAAGAAATACGCTTTAACAAAAAAGTCACCCCAGAGCCGAGGATCAAACGGAGCGGCGTGGATCGCTTACTTAAACTCATTTTCTTGGTGGGAGTGCGAGTGTGTTAACGCTCTTATTTTCAATTGTCCTCGTGCTAAACTGCGGCGTATGTCATCAAGGCCCCTTTCAGTGAGCTTTAATCAGACGGAGCAACTCCACACTTCTGATTTAAAGAGATTCTGTGCATCTCCAAAGGGCAAGAGTGTAAATGAGATGTGACATTTTATTTGTGCTGTGCTGTTCGGTAAATAAATAAATATCAGTCCATGACAGACAGAGGCTTCCTGGCACAATCTCACTACATTGCACTCTCTGGTTAACTGTCACACCATTAAATTGTCTCTTTCTCTGACATGCTGCCCTTCTGATTGGTTACCAGATGTAAAGTGAGGGAGCACTTGCCAAACAGTTTCCGAAAGCATGAAATTGACATTGTGAATCACATGTGACACCCAGGCTTCTCGGGCTCGTAATTGATCTGCATTTAGAAGAAGATCGCGAGGAAGACGGCAAACGCGAAGAGGAAAGAGATGATACGAGCATTACGTCTCTTTTTTTTGTCTCCTTGACTCTGATTTCATCTTCAATTTTACCTGTAGTGTGGAGAACTCAGCGGGGCCCGAGCTATCTTTCGTTAGTGAGACTGTAGTTATTACTCTTTCATGTGAAGGATCTATCCATTCATCCTAATTAAATTGAGCTTTTTAATCTGGTTCTTTTAATCCCGAGTCTTCTGCGTAGGGACCTGGGTGATGGGATTTTGAAAGGCACTACTCAGACACATTCTTATCTCTCATTTGCCTCTGAAATACAACTTGAGGTTTGTGCTCCTTAGAGCGCCACAATTAGATCTTTGAGCCTGGCGCCTTTGGGTACGGAGGAATTGAAAAGCTAGCCAAACTTGGAACTTATTTGGACTATTTTCGTATGCATTCTTCATTTTAGCTAATTGGGTTTATAACTCACGTGGGTTGGTAATCAATTCGATAAAAGATCAACATGCCCAAATAAGATTTTTCAATAAAAAAAAATGATTATTTCTTTTTTTGTGAGGCGTGTGATTAGATTAGGACAATATTATTATTACCATCAAAGCAAAATTGGATTTATAGATCCAATTTGGATTTAATTTTTTTGATTTTACACGATTTCCCATCTTGTTCGTGTACCGATTAGACAAAGGTGTGCTCGAAAGTGTAGTAGGCCGGCAAATACAATAACTGTCAACCACCTCCACAGTCTTATTGCTCTACAGAGGGAACTCATGCCGTTTTCCCTTTAAGATCGTGATCAGGACCACACTAGATAAGGCTTGTTCTAGCTGGGTATCCAGAGATAGAGGTCTTACCTGGGAGTCATTTTCAGCATGATCGCCCTTATCTAAGCTGAGCTCTCTCAGTCACTCATAGTCTCTGTTTAACCGCGGCCCTCACTTTACCACGCCACCCGCCAGCTTCCAGCCAAAGATGCTTGTTTGCAAGGGATTATGGTCTTTCTGCTTCTGTTGCACAAACTATGCACGATGCCATTGCTGTACAAAAAAAAGGCACCCTATTGCAATCACCCTAATCAACAGAGCCAAACGCCAAAGCGTATTAGCACACGCAAACCTGTGCAAACCAGGGAAAGTGGCCATGCGAGAGGATTGGGAAAATACGTTCGAGGTCAAATCGTATGTTTTTATGCAAACGTATGCCATGGGAGAGGGAAAAGGGGGGAAAAAAATAAATTGATAGGACGAAATGATAGCCTTGAGAGTTCTGTTGCTAGGATGGCTCTGGAAATGAAAGGAACAATGAATCTTTTAGGCAATTACCTCATTAGATTGAGAGCAGAGCTCTATAATTTATCGGGCTGTCGAGATTAAAGTAATCCACAATGCAGAAACTCAAGAGCTGATCTTATAATGGATATTTTAATCATGTCCCTCAAAAATGTGGAGCCTATTAACTTCCCATTTCAATTTATAAATAAAGAAATGATTTTGCACCTTTTTGAAATTACCAACGCATCCCATAAGACATTTGGGTGCATTATATCGGCACTTTGAATACATTGAACAAGGAGCATTTGGAATTATATTCATGACATTTACCTAGTAAACAGTTTAAAAAAAAAAAAAAAAAAGCCAGACAGAGGTGCGTTTATTCATCGTTGAACCAAAGTAAAATACCATGCAAGGATATTTTAAAAAGCAAATGTTTCTGGAAATGATTTTATTAGCCTACCCTAGAAATGCATGGGAAGGCACGTGGTGGGATGCAATAAGGTTAAAAGTCTACCGAGAATAGTTTCTATGGTAACGATACAAGTTTATCAAGTATATTTACAACCTCCTCTCCTGAGAGGGGCATTAATGTAGGACTGAGTCCCCAAACGCAAAACTGAAGAAATACAGGCTCTAATCTCCACTACAAGCTTCCAACCATCAAACATGCAATTAAACGGCCACACTCACAGCGGTGGTGGCTGAACGGACCCATCGCCACGCCACACAAGCCTGATTCAGCTTTTCACAACAGCCAATACTGTGCGTGTAATCCATGGGTTTGAATTGAGGCACATTATCAACTCAAATAGCCTGAATTAGCGAGTCTACGTTCACCCAAACAGTCAAACAGGAGGAAAACAAACAGCAGCAGGGTGGGAATAGACCGAGTCTGGCCCCTCAGTGACTCTCTTCAGGGGCTCTCAGAGGAGATGCTCTCTATAGTTACCACAGCGAAGACTGCTGCAGGGACACATGCGGCCATCCTGAACTGCACCGGGGACGCTTTCAATATAGCAACATTAAAAAAAAAGAGCTAGGCCGAGAACAAAACAAAAATATTGCACTTGCTAAAAGCCTCCGTTGGATGCAAAATCAAGCCTAATTGCTTCGCTTGATCTGCCGTCCTTTCATCCGAATTACATTTACATAGCTTTTAAAATAAAATACAGGCGAGAAATATGCTTTTAATTGTTTGCAAAAAAAACAAAACAAAAAAACAAGCGGCCGTTCGCAGGTATAAATGTGACATCACCCAGATATAACGCTCTCAAAAGCCCTTTATCTTCAACTAAGGATAGTAATTCATCTTTAACCCTCTACTGAGAAAAGAAAGGTTTTAAGCTGACAAAAATAAAAAAATAAAGCCCGCAGAGGATATGAGCGTGTTGGATAGGAGAGGAGGGGGTGAGGTTATATTGGTCAGCGGCGTAGCGAGGTACGAATGGAGCGATCGGGTCCTTAAAAGGCTATTGTGAATTTATATTGGAGAGAATAGGCACATTATCATCTAGTTGCTCTACGGTTTCGAAGTCAAAGTCATATCCGATGATGATTGGCTTGCTGGAATGTCCTGATGGAAAGGTAGAGCCCATCGCATCCCCATCTCCATCTCACGTCACATTGGCATATGCGGCTCACTGAACCCTAGTTTTGGCCAAAATTGAAGAGCTTACACAGAGGAAAATAAATAGAGGGCTGAATAGCAATCGGCCGTGCCCCTGCACCTTTTATCAGTGGGAATCTAACAGCGTGCCGTTTCAGAATTTCAGTTTAGCTTCCGATTAAGGTATGTCCCGGCATTTTATTCCCTACATCTCTATGCTTCATAGCTCCCAAAGACTTGTGGGTAACTGCCTATTATCCGACAGTTCCACTCGACTGACCCTGCCAATAAAACTTTTCATATCCCAATAAATGAACTCGATTGCGGCGTTCTAAACATTTACACTGCGCTAACAGATCATCTCCAGACCTTGGAATTGGCTAAATTCCCTTTTCCTGATGAATATATAGAAGGAGATTAGAGATATGATAGCTTTTCAGATTGCTGCACCCAGAGAAATTAGTTTAGCGAGCGTTTACAGAGGCTAAATTGGAACCATTAAATAGCGGATTGAATTGATGGCACATTCATTGTCTCTCCATCGGTATCACTGTAAAATCAATTAGCCGTCACTTTTCCATTCCCAATAAAGTATGATTGTCAGCCACGGATGGCTACAGAAAGCCTGACAGCCACTCGGAGCGAAACACCCATTGCAAAACAAATTTGCGCGCTGGGCGACTGCTAGTAAATGTGACCTGTAATTGTGTGGGGAAGCGCGCTAGTGTTCATCAAAAAGCCAAATGTGCGTGCTATGGATTATTAGTCAGAAATACCGCTCTGGCCATCTGGAGGGAAGCTCATGAATTCTTTAAAGTGTTGCACTGCTCAGACAAGTCAAAAAATGTTTATTGATTTTTGCTTAATAGTTACGCTTTGATATATACGCGGCATACCCATGCGGTGGCGGCTGTGTTTAATGATCACCGCAGACTTACCGTCCTATGAATTATGCAGCAGGGGCCCTGTTTATATATAAGGACAGTTAGCAAAGCAGCTATGTTCACCACTGTTTTAGATAATCATCTCCTCGGAGAACTATAAATTACATGTAACCATGGAAATCACTGAAATACTGTGTACAAAATGCATAGTGTTCAAACAGTACTGGAACCACAATTATGTTATGTGGGCGAGGAAAGAAATCCTGTGCAAATATCAAGGCTCTAAGCAACATAATATCTATGATTCTAGATCATAGGCACGGATGTTCTCAAAGACTATATTAAGCAACACGCAGCACTTCGAAAATAATCAAATAACTTCGGCGATATATTATTTCAACCAAAAGAAACATGATCATTTACATAAGAATTAGGCCTAGATTATAAAATATTTTAACACCAACAGGTAAACTTCATATATAGATTTCCTGGTATTTTGTTAGCACTGCACCTCACTGCAAAACTTTGCTTTCTTACTTAATATTTTTGCCTTGTTTTCCAGTACAAATATCTAAACATTCTCATTGCAAGGTAACATAAATATGTTTTTGTTTTTTTTCTGAAAAAATGTATACAAATTACAACTGTTTTTGCCTAAAATAATACAATAATATATTTTTTTACCCTATTATTTGGTTTGTTAAATAGAATTCTAACCATACATTTCTCTATACTGCAAAATAAATAAATGAATTAATAAATAAAAAGCATTTTTGTCAAGTACAAATATCCAGACAGCATAATGACATAAGATATTATGTTTTATTTTTATTAAATAAATAAATACATAAATAAAAATATCTGTCAGTGTGACAAGAAAAATTAATATTGTTTTCTCTTTTTCAATTTTCAAGATATTTTTCTTGGTTTAAAAAAAAAAACAAAAACAAAATTTTGCTACATTTTTAAGAAAACAAGAATTAGTATCTTAAATTATTTTGCTTTACAAGTAAATATAGCTTGATTTAAGAATGTTTACATATTTGTACTGGAAAACAGTATTGTCAGTTTAAATGCGCTAAAACAAGAAGAAAACAGAAATAAAGTCATAAGTGCATCAGGGGAAAGAAACAAACTAGACAATTTAGCAGTTTAACATTTACTAATTTTACAAAGTACACTAGTTTCAATTTACTGAAACAATTACATTTTACAATATTTTATACTTCACATACCTTATATTTCCTATTATCATTTGGTTTGATAAACAGCATTCTGACCATACACTACACTGCAAAATGAATTAATAAATCTTGATTTTCAGTACAAACATAACATTCTTAAATCAACATTTACTAAGCATAATGACATAAGGTTTTATTTTCTGAAAAAAAAAAAAAAAGTTAAAATGTAATGAGTTTTTGCTTAAAACAAGAAAAAAATATCTGTCAACGGGACAAGAAAGATAATATTGTTTTCTGTTTGTAATTTTTTATTTTTTTTTGCCCTATTGGAAGATGTTTTTTTTCCTTGTTTTAAGAAAAAATGAACAAAATTTTGCTGCATTTTATAGAAGACAAGTATTTTAGGACTTTCGCGACTAATCACATCCAAAATAAAAGTTTATGTTTACATACTACGTGTGTGTGTGCTGTGTATATTTATTATGTATATATACACACACATGTAAATATTAAGGAAAAATATTTTAAATTTATATATAAACTGTTTATATTTATATATATAATATATAATTATATACAAGTATAAAAATATGTATACATTTAACTATTTCTTTTCATATATATGTGTGTGTGTGTGTGTGTTTATATATGCATAATAAATATACACAGTACACACACGTATAGTATGTGAACATATACTATACCATAATATATAACATAATTTTTGGATGCGATTAATCGTGATTATTTGTTTGACAGCCCTAGTATTGAAATTATTTAGCTTCACAAGTAAATATATCTTGATTTAAGAATGTTTAGATATTTGTACTGGAAAGCAAGACAAAAAAATAGTGAGAAAGACAATAATTTTTTGCAGTAGTGTCAGTTTAAATGCGCTAAAACAACAAGAAATTTGTTGTGCCAGCATACAAAAATGTCATAAGTGCATCAGGGGAAAGAAACAAACTAGACAATTTAGCAGACTAACGTTTATACATTTACTGGTGTATTATGTACTCCAGGCATTTTATTTATCCATTTCATCCTAATTTTTTTCAACGTTGGAGCCTTTCAATATCATGAGCGCATCAGCGTCTGAGAGACATTCAGTCTGGTCAGCTGTCTGTATCAGAAACAAATCAAACCGCATAATGTTTGTCAATTTGCCAAAGGCGTTACTGGATGTCCTCTGAGATCAAGACTCTCATTTTGCCTTCTAATAAAATCAAATGGGAGTCCTGTGGTTCCTTTCCTTTGTGCGTGGATTGCTATTATCTTTGCATTGAATGAGGTTTGTTACCAGATTGTTGAGCCTAATGCCACTATGTCTGTAAGCAACACATTAGGATGTGCCAATGCTGTGAGTGGCTACAGTATCACATATGTTGTGAAATTTTGAGAGGGGGGGACACAGATTTCATTAACCGGCCCATAACAGATGAAGACCCAGGGAGGACCAAGGCATCCAACTCCAGCAAACACAGTCTGGATGAGGTTATTAATTGGGGTTAATAAAACATTTGTGTAAAGAGTTGCCAGGACACAGTCCGGACTAACGCATGTCTGTCCATAAACACACCACTAATGCACTGTAAAACCCAACCCTAACTGAATGCATTAAACCTGCACTAAAAAGGTCACAAAAATATATTTCTTAATATTTAAAAAATTATAAACTCTAATTTTCTATATATTACTGAGCTATCATTAACACATGCATGTGTTAATGTAACTAATAAAGAGACTATTGCTGCTTTGCCATGTGCCAAATTACTGTACACAATTATTGTTCAAATAAAGCAACATGCAGCATGTACAGTGTTAGTATTTAATGGCCTATTTTCAACTTAGCCACAGGCTCTGCTTTTCAGCACAACACCCAAAACTCCACCATAGACACTAACAGATCTCCCTCTTTATTAATCTTGTGCAAAAACACATTTTATAACACTTAATTTCAACAGTTTCTCTTCTTATATAGAAGCAAAGCATGCTGGGAACTAGAAGTCTGCTGTATCTCATTCAGTTTGAGTTATGCTTAATATAATCAGTTAATGAGCTCACATAACTGTTTTCTGGTAATCGCAATGAACTTTGTCATATTTGAGTGTAATTAACTTCTTTAGTAAATTCCATTTTAATAACTGTAGTAAATTTCAGTGTTGTACAGTCTGATAATGAAAATAAATGATTATTCGCATCTAAAATAAAAGTTTGTGTTACATAATGTGTGTGTGCCGTGTATATATAAATACATACACATACATGTATATATTTAAGAACTTTACAAACTTTTATTTTGTATGCGATTAATCATGATTAATCGATTTGACCATATATAATATCCAAGGTACACATTTCTAGTAACAGTGCAGTTCATTCTCAGTATTTTCAGAAAGTTTTAGAATATTTGTCCTACCGAAACACAGTAATATATAATTTAACAAAAAAGGGCTATATTGACTATTAAGACTTTGCTTATCAAACTGATTTCAAAGTTAAGGATTCATTAGTTTTGAATATAAACTGAACCAAAAACTATCATAACATCTATTTTTGACAAAACATCCAATGTTTTGGTCGTGACAGCACATTTTCAGTAGTGACAGTAATGTTTTGGTAGTGGCCACATCACATAACAGAATTTTAACCCACATACTAAAACGTACTAAAATACAAAAAAATAATGCATAAATGTACTAAAATTTGTTTTTTTCCCCCAAATAAAGGATTATGCGTTCTCTTTTGTCACTACCGAAACATTTATGATGTTTCAGTCGTGACTTTTACGGTAGTGAAAAAAATGTAACTACAGAAACTTGACCAGAATGTTTAGGTTGTGACTTTTACTGTAGTGACAATTTTATAGGATGGAACTTGACCAAAATGTTTTGGTTGTGACTGTTTTGGTAGTGACAATTTTACAGCGTAACCCCCCTGAAAATGATCCCACTCCATTAACGAGCTCACATCTCATTCAAAAGATACTCCCAAACATTAGCATTACGCAATCGGTCATGAGACAAACAAGAGCCAATAGAATTTAAAAACCAAGGCTGACACAAGGCTTATTCTGGCGGCATTTTTTGAATTCGTGCACGGACTGCGGCAAACAGAATGAGCTTTACTGTGGACGGAGATGCCGATTGCATCTGTTTTGCCTCGGAAGACTTGGAATATTCATATTTTTTTAAATAAATTGTGACTGTAGTTGTATCTGACTGTTATATCTGTGTTTTCTTATTTAAAGCAGTGGAGGACCCTGCACGTCGAAAAATGAGGTACTCTGTGCGTCAAAATGCGACGGCAAGGGGTCCTGACCAAGTGTCAATATGTGACAAGTTGTGAGTGAGAGTGTGTTGGTTTTTCGGTGGTGACAATTTTATGGGATAACGGCCAAAATGTTCGGTTGTGACTGTTTCAGTAGTGACATTTTTTCTGGGATAACACCCCCCCAAAAAAACAAAGATGTTACTACCGAAACGCACCAAAATGTTATGGTTGTGACTGTTTCGTTGGTGACAATTTTATGGAATAACACCGGAAAAAAACAAAGATGGCATTACCGAAACTTGACCAAATGTTTTGGTCGTGACTGTTTCAGTAGTTTCGGTAATGGGGATAACACCCCCCCCCCCAAAAAAATAAATAAATAAAAAACCAAAGATGTTACTACCGAAACTTCACCAAAATGTTATGGTTGTGACTGTTACAGTAGTGACAATTTTATAGGATAACACCCAAAAACAACAAAAGATGTCACTCCGGAAACTTGATTGTTTTGGTAGTGACAATTTTAGATACTTTTTTAATTTTAGAAACTAGCCCAAATGTGCTAATCAGCACATAGTTAGCTAGCACAGTTCTGTACAGTTGTATACATATAAAAAGTAAATGTTATGGAATAACACCCAAAAAAGTGTGCTTAATTACAGAAAAATTTTGTTTGGTAATGACATTCACAGACTTTTTATACTTTTGAGCATATTTACCTCAAAATGATGGGGTCTATCTACTCACCATGTAGCTATGAGTGTAGTTAAATGTAGTTACAATCGGTCTCAGTCAATGGACTAAATTATACACTGTTTCGATAGTGACATGAACATTCGGGACATTTTGTTCATAATTTACTAAGAAAAAAAAGCTAAATAGTATTTTTAAAAACAACAATGGAATAAAATGCAAAAAAAATTCAATATCATCTTCTTAAATTGAAATTTAGGGTTAGGGTTAGGGACAGCCACCTCCCAATTGAAAATACCCACTAAATCATGATTTTATACAAGGATCCTTTATTAAAGGATCTTAGTAAACATGTAAGGTTTGAATACCTAAATGCTTTTTAAATGTGTTTTTTGGTTATGGGACAGCAGATTCCACTAATTTTGTGGAATGGCCCATATAACAAATTCATGCAAAATAACTGTAGTGGTCTGTCTTTGGCCATTCAATTTTCTGGATTCCATTTGTAGCTACTATTCACTCAGATCCATCAAAAGACACCAAAACCATGGTTAGGTATTTCTTTTGAAGGAAATAGTGTTGTTTTCACTGCCAGGTCAAGCACTCTTTTGGGCTTCGGGTTGCGTGTGAGATTGACATGGGGTCGGGGTTGCGGTCAGGTTAGCCCCCGGTCGCGGGACGTCCAGGCAGCGTGTTGTTCGCGCACCAGCTGAGGAAGCCTTTAAAGTGAGGGAGGCAGTCGAGGTGGGGAAGGTGAGAAGGTCTACAGGAGTGTTTTCTCATGAACCTGGCTGACCTGGGGCGGCACTTTCTGTGGCACATCGAACGCTGACTTTGAGCGAAGGGGCAGGGTGGAACCGGGCCCACAGGTGCTGCACAGATGCCTCGGGAGCATGGCAAGAGACTCTGGGACACTGAACTAACAGCAGCAGCAGTAGCAGACTGGAGGAGGCTCCCGGCTCCCTCCTCTAAGCGAGACCCTCACATCTGCTTCACCATTCTCCTGCAGTAATTACCTCTCACACCCACTGAGCAGATGACTCGCCCCACACCGGTCACACCCCGGCTCATCTCCAACCAAGTACTGGCTCTGAAAAGAGAGGGATTTCAAAGCATGGATGAATAGAAAAAAAAAAACAAAATATATATATATATATATATAAAAAAAAAACAAAATATATATATATATATATATATATATATATATATATATTTTTTTTTTTTTTTTTTTTTTTTATGTGCTTTTTTTTTTTTAAATCACCTTAAAAATTCAGATTTAAGATTTAGACACAACATAAATTTACACATCCCAGCAGGTATTTACTTGTTTGTTTGTTTCATTCAATCATTCATTCATTCATTCATTCATTCTCTCTTTTCATTTGCAAAAAATGCCTAATATTCCCTAATTTGTTAATGGTGAGTTCAAAAACATCAATAAAATATATCCACCTCATGCTTATTTATTTTTTTTAACAAATTAAGAACAAAATAGCAGCTTTATTATGCACTTCTCAAAATAATGAAAGCAATCAAAAGTCAAAAGTTTTATTGTCAAAATTGAAGTTGAATGTCAAAATGTATCAAGTAAGGGAAATGTAGAAATTAGATATATTAAAATTTGGTATAAAATTAAACTTTAAAAATGCAAAAATTATTATAAAATATATATATTTATTCTAATGTACTTTTTTTTTTATTAAATAACTAAAAATGCTGATGTGAGATGTACAAGCAATACAAACATTACACAACCCTGCATGTATGCGTTTATTTATTTATTTGTTTGTTTGTTTTATTCATTAATTAATTCTTTCTCTGCAAAAAAAGGCCTAATATTGCCTAATTTGATAATGCTGATTTCAAAAATAAAATCTACTTGAATAGATCTCATACTTAATTAAAAAATTAAGAATAAACTATTAGCTTTATAATGCACTCAAAAATCAAAAGTTTTAAATGTCAAAAATAAGTCTAAATAATGTAATAATTAACTTACTAGGTCCAAAGGAAGGGAAATTGTGGAAATTAGAATTATTTATAAAATTAGGTATAAATTATTTATTATAATATATTTATATATTTATTATATATATATATTATAAAATTAAACTCCGAAAGTGAAGGGATTTCAATGTAAAAAAAGAATATAAAATATATTTTAATGGTACACACAAGACAAATATTACACAGACCAAGATTCATTCATTCATTCATTCATTCATCATTTATTATTTTATTTTATTGCTTCTTTGCTAATATAGCCTAATTTGATCTTGCTAATTTCAAAAGATCTATAAAATCTATCCATCTCTTACTTTTTTTTTTAAAACAAATGAATAATAAAATATTTCCTTTTCAATTAACTCAAAATAATAAAAGCAATTAAAAGTCAAAAGTTTTAATATCAAAAAGTGACAACATTTAATCCAATAATCAAAATAATTAGAATTAGATACAAAATTAAACTGATAAAATTAAAATTAAACTCTGAAAAGAGGCATGCAAAATGCAAAAGATGAATATAAAATACATTTTAAATGTGCTTTTTTTTAAATCGTCATAAAAATGCTGATTTGAGATGTACACACAACACAAACTTTACACAGATCTGCAAGCATGTGTGCATTCGTTCGTTCGTTCATTCATTCATTCATTCATTCATTCATTCATTCATTCATTCATTCTTTTTCTTTAAAAAAAAGCCTATTTTGCCTATTTTGATCATTCTGATTTCAAAAAATCTATCCATTTCATACACTGTTTAACAAATTACACGAATACGATAAAATGCACTTGCACTAAAATGCATCAAAATAATGAAAGCAATCAAAAGTCAAAGTTTTAATGTCAAAATAGCTTACTATCTGCAAAGGAGTGGAAAATTTGGAAATTAAAATTATTAGAATTGGGTAGAAAATAACTTCAGAGCAAACTGGCTAAGAGGAAAAATCATGTCTTTATGGCAGTTTTAAATGACGATTAAAGGATAACACCAGACTTCTTCACCGGGTGAAAATGCAACAACACAGAACTATATTTGCAACCAGCACCACAAAATGATTAAGTGTTTGATTGCATTTGGCAAGAATTTCTTCAGACTTCAGACACTTTCAAGGATTTTTGAACGATGCCCCTTTCTGCTGCTCTTAAGTTCTGTAATTACAGCACCCTGCACTGCATCAGATACCGAGAGCAAGATAAAAAGCAAAAGAGCTGGTAATGGAAATCTGTTTGGAGAGGTGCGGATTCTAATATCTAATTTCCCCTAATAAACTATAACCGATTTAATCTCCACCTTATCAGGCCAAGATTTCAACACTTTCCTTTTTAATTGGCTATTTTGTAATCTTGATTCCCAGTGGAGCTGATGGTCTGTCTCTCCCTCCAGAGGGCTTGCATGAAATCAGTTTGAAACGGTGTGTCAATCTCATTCTGAAGTGACCATCTGGCCGGCATACAGGAGTCGGGGATGGCATGCCGAACCCCGGGGTCTCGGGGAGGCAATCAGCAGCAGCTTTACACAATGTGTTAATGCAAATTTATTAGAGATTTCCTATTGGCCGCTTTAATCTGCTTTGTGTTGTCTACAGTCCTGGGCTAAGGACCTAACAGAGGACAGAACACACAGAGCATGCAAGCGCACACACACACAAGGATCACAACAGGGCTCTGAGCATGTCAGTACCGTTGCTTCAAGCGCATGAGCTAATTTCTTCGGGGATGAATAAAACATTAAAAACAACAATAAGCCAGAGCTGAACATTGGGCTCAGCGTTCACATATTCTTTTGCAATAAAGCACATCCGCTTCCCAGACCCTCAAAATCAAATGACGCCACTTGTGTGGCGTTGACCTATAGTGTTTTAAGACTCACACTGCAACACTGCATTGAAGTCGAGTCATGATAGTATGGAAATAAACAACAACAGATAACCAATTGAACAGATAGTAGGTTCTTTGTTTGTCTACAGCATATAAAACAATTCAAACTCCAAAACGGTTCGCTCGAAGACAAGCCGAGCGCATTACACAGTTTCAAGGTTATTTATCACAGCAATAACAGTCGGGCGGTTGTGCGAAAGCTGCAGTTGTTTGTGTTGTCTGTTTTTATTACGATAACTGCGAGCGCAAGTTTAATTTGCTCAATTTTGGATTCTATTGAGATGGCACTGTAATACTATCAGTCTCACTTCATTTTGAAGTAATTAAACATATGTGCAGGGCAGCGGTATTCTCAAAGTTACATTATCATATCTGTGCGAGACAGGAAAAGGGATTTGTGAAAGTATGGGCACTGAACAGGAGTTCTATGCAAACCTTTGATTTCATTTTAACTTGAAATGTTCCTTAACAAAAGCAGAGAAGTAAGAGATAAAGAAATGGAGAAAAATACATTCCCATTATTTTTAATTGGACAAGCACTTTCACTTGACACTGTGGAGAGAGCCTTTACGAGATAAGTTAAGTGAGTTGTTCCACAGAGACGGAAAAAATAACTATTTCTAATTCGGTTCAAAAGGCTAGGGCTTTAGAGTTTCTTTTTTTTTCTTTTCTGGACGACGGGACAGAATCGCTGTAAACAATTGCCTTTCTCTGCCAGGGAACTTGTTCATTTGCGCCTTAGCGTGCTCACGTGCTTCTGCATACAAGCTGCTTATTTAGCGGTAAGTTATTGCGTGCGGCCGCGAGCGCACCGATAAAGGTTGAAAAAGATCAAATAATCCTTATCGCCGAGCTGACCCCGGAAACATTACGGCGAGATTGCGTGTAAGAAGCGCAATATGACATTTATCGATACGAGAGACATTTTAAACGGCGTACAGTTACAATCTGGTCATCATCGCTGACTGACATCTGAGCAAATGTGTTCGTTCTGTATCGGCTGAGAATAATGGGAAAAGCCCTTGCATTATTGCCAGCTCTTCCTGGAAGCTATAGAGCCTGTCATTAATCCCAACTGTCTGTAAAATTGAAGCAATAAAAACCACTCGCTGTACATCAAATATCTCAGCAGTGATGCTCAAGAAAAAATATAGATCCGCAGACAAATAAAGAGATTTATCCGTGATTGTTTCAGTTAAGATTCCTGGGCTCCCCGCGTTCCCTTTGTTGTACATGAGAGAGACATTACACCCATGGCAGCCCGTGACCTCATTTGCCGAGAAGAAATTTAATTAACAAGGCAAACATTGTCTGTGACAATGCCTCTGCTGAGACTCCAGCAGATAGCAGCTACTGCCCAAACCGGCGTCGTAACAGTGTGACAGGCGGCCTTAAAAAACACACACATCCGCTCCCACAAACACGGGTGGTATTAAAGTGCCGCTACGTTTTTCTAACGCCTGGGCCAATAAGAAAATAAACACGACGCAATAATTGCTCCAGACCCCGCGCAGCGGTCGGCTGTCCACGCGCTCATGAAAAAAAGATGTGTGGAGTTTTGACTGCAGATGCCAGCTGAGCTGACAATATGCTCTTGGTTCTCAGCCACAAAAAGAGAGGGTGGGACCCTTCGGCCTTTTGCATCATAAAGCCATTCAAATCTCTTTGTAGCCCACTGTAAAGTACTTGAACAGGAAGGGAGGGCACCGATTTGGCAGCACATGGCACGAGAGGCGTCGGACGGCTGTCATTCATGAGGAGTGTCTGTACCTCTGTGTAGCTGCCCTTGGGTTGGGTGTTAGTCATTTAGCCCAGGGAGGCTGATTACAGAGCCGTGTTGGCTGAGATCATGTGGACAGAACGGGGACAAAATAGAAATCAGTGGGCAGTGGATGCTCAGGCCTTGCTCACTATACACTGCTGTGACACGATAAACAGCCCATCATTTAGCCACACGTCTGCTGAGGCTACAACCTCCGGCGAAGCACCACACAGCATCTCTGAATATAAACACTGGTTGTGGGCCATTGCTATAATGCCTTTTAAATTCAAACTTCATTTGAATTTAATTCTAATTAAGGTAGTAAACAGTAAGCAGGATTCAAATTTGAATGCAAGTAGAAATAAAATGAACTGAAATACAAACAAGGTTTTGTCAAGCGAACTTTCAAATTTAAAAAATCTTTGACAGAACGATTGAATAACATAATGACAGAATTGCAGAGCAATAGTGTGAAAAAACAGAACAAAGCAAATGAATAAAATTTTACTGAAGGTTAATGAGCTTTTATCCATAGTGATAGAACAATAGAACAATAGATAGATAGACTGAATGATAGAACGATAGATAGAT
>CM065117.1:40829814-40912314 GCA_033026305.1 Cirrhinus molitorella | reverse complement strand
TAGATAGATAGATAGATAGACAGATAGACAGATAGATGATAGATAGATAGATAGATAGATAGATAGATAGAAAGAACAAATGAATGAACTAACGAACCATAAATAGATAGATAGATAAATAGATAGATAGATAGATAGATACACAGAATGAGAGATAGAATGAACGAACGATTGAACGATAGATAGATAGATAGATAGATAGATAGATAGAACGAATTAATGAATGAACGAATGAACCATAAATAGATAGATAGATAGATAGATAGATAGATAGATAGATAGAACAAACGAACCACAGACAGACAGACAGACAGACAGACAGACAGACAGATAGATAGATAGATAGATAGATAGATAGATAGATAGATAGATAGATAGATAGATAGACAGACAGACAGATAGATACACAGAATGAGATAGAATGAACGAACGATTGAACGATAGATAGATAGATAGATAGATAGATAGATAGATAGATAGATAGATAGATAGATAGAAAGAACGAATGAATGAACGAACAAACCATAGATAGATAGATAGATAGATAGAATGGAAGAACTAACAAACGGATGAACGAACGAACAATAGATAGATAGATAGATAAACTTGAGACTGTTGACCTGCAGTCTGACTCCTTTCACTTCTAAATCTTTTTTTTTTCCTTTTGCCTTTGCGACATGCTTGATTCCCATTCAAGGCTTGAATGCATTGGATAGTTAAACTCGGTTGTGTCTTCATGTGCTTGGAAATGCCTTCCGTGCTTTGTAAATGCATTCCATAATGTACACAGAGGGTTTTTTCCACCCATTATTGTAAGAGCAATGCCTGAACAAGCAGAACAATAACAGAGCTAGTGCTCCATTACCCCGGCTTCCATTCATGCTAATGATGTGCACCATTACTCTTCTTCCTGCTTTGGCTCCTGTGCTATTTCCCTGACTTATGGTGCCATATATAACAAGCAGAATCATACAGGATGTAGTGGTTCTTTATGATGATGTAGGGCACGAGCCGAATCGACACCGAAATAACACCAAGGTGTTGCCACGCTGGCATCGCTCCTCCTTTTCCTCAGGATTATCCAGTGTGAAAGCATGTAATTGGGTCTGTGAGGATATTAAACTCATAGCTAAAGAGGCTGCATCAAAAGCAAAAAGCACGGCAAAACAATTTTAAGCCTAATTTGGTATGAGACACGACCGGCCCAGTGGCGGCACGCAACAGAGTAATTTACGATAAGGATTAAGCTTGCGCAATCAAAAGATAGAACAAGATAATGTGGCGAGATACATTTGGAACACAAGCAATTAATGGAGGAAGCATGACACGAGCTGCTAAAGATGAAGGAGGAGAGGAGCTCTCAGCACTTCATCATTATTAATGACAAAGACGCCTGCGTCCCGCCCGTCTCCGGGTGCCTGCCGCTGAGGCTGCCGTATGGTTTGGGGAAGCCAGACGGAGCTGTCAGAGGCCCGTCCGGGTACCGTGGCTGCTGTCTATTACTCATGTGACTAGTGAACCCACCAGGCAGAAAATGACTGGGTTCACAAGGTGATTAATGAGCTCTCGACCGCCGCACGTCAAAATATGACGACGATTGTTAAGCTGCCGGCCCTCTCCCAGGACGGGCCCTATAACGCACTTTCATTGAAAATCAATTTGGTGTTTCCCTCAAAACGGGAATCGCAGTGTCTTTATTCATTAACACAGTGACATTATGTTTAAACGGTGCAGTTCGTCTCAGTCCCACAGGCAGGACGTGCAATTGTTTTTCATCTCAAAGCACTTCCACAGCCACATATTCGGTTGCTGGCAAAGTATAGTGCAGAAAAAGTGCATCATTTAGGCTGGTAAAAGAAGCGTACGCTCATAAATATAGGCTCCAAAAGAATGCTGTCACAACAACGCCACAGAAGAACCATTTTTGGTCCCCCAACTAATCTTTCAGTAAACAGTTCTTTAAGAGGGGGGGGTGGGGGTACAATGGTGTTTGGTGTATTCAGAGTTGTTTACAGTGTTAAAGAGTTAGATTCTCATGCTAAACATGGCCAAAGTTTAAAAAAAGAATTTGGACGAATGACTGAGAATTTCTGTCGAAAATCTTACTTCCGGGTTGGTACAAGTTTCGGCTGTTTTTTTTCTATCGTAAATCTAATGACATAGACGCTGGTGGAACTCCTTATATGAGCATTTCTCCCAGAAAAGTGCGCCCGCACACACATCGACCAGAGGAGAGTGAGACCGCACCCATCAACACACTTTGTCGGGAAATAGTTGCCAAATAAGTGTGTTTTTGGATGTAAGGGAAAGTTTTCCATGTTCAGCTTCCCAAAGAACCCAGCGTTACGCGAACAGTGGATGCAATTTGTTTTTCTGGGGCAGCAACGGAGTGTAGCAAGTGCGTTTGTGTGTTCCCGTCATTTCAGTGATGAATGTTTTATGAATAAGGCCCAGGTCGATGCTGGATTTGCACATCATTTGCTATTAAAACATGGAGTGGTCCCAGTGATAAAAGATCTCAGTCATGTAAGTACAACTGCATCAGATTTCTGTCTTTTTTTTGGAAATCAGCTTGACTCTATAGCTCCGCCCATGGTACGCCGCTTGGAGCACCGCTTTTTCCGGAAAGAATCGGAAAGCTGTATTTTTCTTTTATTAATATGATAAAACTAAAGACTTTTTGGAGATATTAAGCATGCAGTACTACTCTATAGGCACTCAAGATTAACATGAGATTAGGTGAAACTGTGTATGTTATGTACCCTTTAAAAGAATGATTTCTTTCTTAGTGTGAAGAACGTTTTAAAATCTTAAAAATAAAGATTTCAAGTGGGTTGAAAGAACCATTTTTTAGTGTGAAGAACACTTTAATGATCTAAAGAACTCTTGTCCACTATAAAGAACCTTTTGTGCAATGGAAAGGTTCCATAGATGTTAAAGGTTCTTAAAGGAACCATCAATAAAGAATATTTATTTTTAAGAGAGTAGAGGAGCTTTCTCACCACATAGTTTTAAGAACATGATGGTTTCTAGAGATCCAATTTTCCCGGTTGCATTCGCAGCGGTAACAGGAACTCTGAAGCGGCGAAGGCGACTTCTTTATTTGCTGTTTTTGTTGTGTGTTTCGTGATAACAGAGATGGAACGTAAACACAATTTACACGATTAAAAAAGTGCAAAAATCTGACTAAATTTCCTATAACAACTTGCAATGTTACAGATCATCAAAGCTGAGAAAAGAACACAACACTGCAGATAACAAGTTGCTAAATGTTCATAGAGCTTTTTAAAAATGCCAGGTAGCCAGTGTTTTATATGCGTTTGGCCAATCAATGTACACTTACATCATTGGTAGTTCCTATTCTGTTTTAGACCTTACTCTGAAGCAGGAGCTAATTTATTTTTCCCAAACAGAGTTCCTAGAACTAAATACGTTTCTAGTTCCCGCGAAAAAAAGTGGGGACTTCTGCCAATAGTTCTAGAACTATGAAAAGGTTCCTCTGGTGAGAAAGCCCCTTAGAAGAACTATTTTGGTTCCCAAAAGAACCTTTTAGTAAACAGAAACATTTGTTTTTTAATATGAAGAGCATTTTAAAAATCTAAAATAACCTTTTTCACTATAAAGACATATCACATAGGGTGGTAAAAGAAGTGTACATCCACAAATAAAGGTTCCAAAATATTGCTTTCAAAGCAATCAGCAATGTCACAGAAAAAAACATTTTTGGTTCCCCAAAAACTTTTTAGTAAACAGTTCTTAAAAGAATTATTTCTGACTTAGCGTGAAGCTTTTTACTGAAAAGTTAAAAGAAACGTTTTCTTTATTTGAAGAATATTTCATTAATCTAAAGAAACTTTTCAGTTATAAAGATCCTTTCGTCTAGTGGAAAGGTTCCGTAGATGTTAAAGGTTGTTCATGGAACCATCAATGTCAATATATAATCTTAAATATAATCTAAAAATGTTTTCCACTAGAACCTACAACCACTATAAAGAATGTATCGTATAGGGGTTCAAAAGGAGTGTACATTCAGAAACAAGTGTTCCTGAAGAGAGTTTCCACAGCAATGCCATAAAAGAACAATTTTTGGATCCCCAAAGAACGTTTTAGTGAACAGTTCTTAAAAGAACCATTTTTCTTGGTGTGAAGAACATTTTAATGCTCTAAAGAACACTTTTCCACTAAAAAGAGCATTATGTGCAATGGAAAGGTTCCATGGATGTTAAAGATTCTTCAAGAAACCGCCAATGCAAATAAAGAATGTTTATTTTTAGTGTTGAAGAACCATTTTTGGCTTCCCAAAAAAGCTTTCAGTGAACAGAAGCATTTTTTCCTTAGTATAAAGAACATTTTAATAATGTAAAGCACCTTTTTCCACTATAAAGAACCTTTGTCCAGTGGTAAGGTTAGAAAACCATCAATTCCAAAAAATAACCTTTATTTGTTTATATCTTACGAGTGTAAAAAACATTTTTTCACCAAACCACATAGGGTATTAAAAGGAGTGTACATTAAGAAATAAAGGTTACTAAAGGGATTTTCCACAGCAATGCCATAAAAGAACAATTTTTGGATCCCCAAAGAAGGTTTTAGTGAACAGTTCTTAAAAGAACCATTTTTCTTGGTGTGACGAACATTTTAATGATCTAAAGAACACTTTTCCACTAAAAAGAACATTTTGTGCAATGGAAAGGTTCCATGGATGTTAAAGATTCTTCAAGGAACGGCCAATGCAAATAAAGAATGTTTATTTTTAGTGTAGAAGAACCATTTTTGGCTTTCCAAAGAACCTTTCAGTGACCAGAAACATTTTTTCCTTAGTATAAAGAACATTTTAATAATGTAAAGCACCCTTTTCCACTATAAAGAACCGTTAAGGTTAGAAAACCATCAATTCCAAATCTTATGAGTGTAAAAAACATTTTTTCACTAGACCACATAGGGTTTTAAAAGGAGTGTACAAGAAATAATAATAATACAATTTTTGGTTCCTCAAAGAATGTTTCAGTGAAGAGTTCGTGAAAAGAACCATTTTTCTTAGTGTAAAGAACATTTTAATGATCTAAAAAAACATTTTCTACTATAAAGAACCTTTTTGTGCAGTGGAAAGTTTCCATAGATGTTCTTCATGGATAGTATGTTGGTTCCCCATAGAACCTTTCATTGAACAGAAACAATGAACATTATTTAAAAATTCAAAATAGAACCTTTTTACACTATACATATAACATATATCTTACATGGTGGTAAAAGAAGTGTACACTCAAAAATAAGCAATGCCATATAAGAACAATTTTTATTCCTAACCATGTTTCCTTAGTGTAAAGAACATTTTATTCTTTTAAAGAAATTTTGGTCCAGTGGAAAGGTTCCATGAATGTTAAAGGTTCTTCATGGAACCACGCATGCCCATAAAAAACAGCACAGGCGTCCAGAGAGAGCATTTCCCAAATAGATGTAGATGGGCGACGTACAGTAGCACATGGGAAGGGAAAACGTAACGACACATTAAATGAATTAGTTTTCCAATGGGCCCGCAATAAAAACCAATGATCCAGCGATCACCTTGTGCTAATATTAGAAATGAGAGAGAAATGTCAGGCTATGAGGAAAATGACCTCTCATCTAGTGTTGCCTATATTTTCCCGGCGCTTACAGCACAAACACGGCGCACGAGCTAGGCCATTCGGAGATCAGCGGGTTAGTTCGCAGGAGACCGCGCTAGATGGAGACGTGCATTTGATCTGCGCATCATCGTTGAGGAAGCGAACGTGACAGAGCAAAGGGTGCTTGATAAACAGACGCTATCTGGGGCACACACTTCAGAAGAGGCCTCTCTAGGGGAAGCCTAAAACCCCAGGTATAACAAAGAAACCCAAAGCAAATTACCCTGACAGGGATGAAACAATAGCAAATTGGACAAATGATATAATGTAAGTCCTATAGTCCCCAGCAGAGCGTGGTTGTTGGCGGCGCTCAGAGGGAATTGGAAATAAGAATAGGCTTTGATGGTAAAGGTCAGGCAAGACAGTAGCTCCCAGCATGGCCTCCTCATCGAAACATCTCACATAAAATCCCTCAGAAACAATCTCTTACCCAGTGTGCCCATTGTAATGTTGTTGTTAATAATGCATTGTATATAAAAGGACCCAGTTTTTATTTCTCAAGAGGGAAGCTTGTGTGCTTGTGCCTTGCGAGGGAAGATTTGAGGAACAATTGTGACAAGCTCACAGACGGATTTTTCTAAACTCAATAAATCAAAGTGCTGGTATTTCACTGTCATAAAGCTCTTGGTAGCTCAGTGATAAATAGCCTCGGTGTTAGAACACTCCTGCAAATGAGTCCATGGCAGAGAGGAGGAACAGGATAACTATTACGAGTGGTGAGAGGCCAAGCGCCTGATTTTATGACCCGCCTGTGCCGTTTAATATATTCTGACAAATTCCCATTAAAAATGTATTCATTATTTTGTCTACATGGAAGGGGAGTGCAGAGGTTGTCTAAGCAATTTCACAATGAACTCAAGCTCCTTTCACTGCGGTGATGAGGCAAAATAAAAGTCACAGGATATGGGAATGAGAGTGGAAGTCCTGATATCACCAAGTTTGACTCAGATATTAGCACAGTGACATCGCACGCACACATTTTACAATCTATATTCTGGTTAAGCCTGTATTCTGAAAAAAAAAAAGATGTCTAAGGGTGTTTTATCAACTATAGGCATATTTGGTCCTGTGGGAGATTAGAAAGTACTTAAAACACACCTTTCACACTCTCACTAGTTTTTCTATTTTGTCCACAAACAACATACTAACGCTGTATTTGCATATATCACAGCATGATTTATCTTTTCTTTTACTCTTCTTCAAGGGATAGTTCACCCAAAAATGAAAATTCTGTCATTAATCACTCATCCTCATGTCCTTCCAAAACCATCTTTTGAACAAAAATGAAGATATTTTGGATGAAATCCAAAAGCTTTCTGATCCTGCATATACAGCAACACAACTGACAGGTTCAATGCCCAAAAATATAGTAAAGACATTGATAAAACAGTCTATGTGACATTGTGCACAAAGAATACAAAAATAATGACTTTATTCAACAATTTCTACACACGTTGTGGTACTCTCCTGGGTACGTGTCAAAGGCTGACATGGAAGAGAAGAAATCATTGAATAAAGTCGCTATTTTTGTTTTCTTTTTTGCACAAAAAGTGTTTTCATATTTTCGTAATATTGTGGTTGAACCACTGATGTCATATGGGTTATTTTAATGGTGTTCTTACTACCTTTCCGGGGCTTGAACGTGTCAGTTGCGTTGCTGTCTAAATAGGGTCAGAAAGCTCTTCAGATGTGATCAAAAATATAAATTTTTTGGGTGAACTATCCCTTCAAAGTAATGATTATTCCCACCACAATGTCATTTACATCACGTCTCAAATTATGTTTTGTGTTTAATAACTTTACAATCAGAGGCGGACAGTAGTGAAGTATTTTTACTGTGCTTTTTTTCATGTTTTTCTTTAGAACACTTTACTTCACAACTTTACTTTCCAAAGCATGATATTGTATTTAATTACATTCAAAATCTAGTACTTTCTTACTTTTACTCAAATAAAAGTAATTAAAAGATATACTTGATTACTACATTTTTAATGTTCTTAAGTATTAAAGGTTAAAGAAAATAAATAAATAAAAAAAAAACAGCTTTGATTTATGAAATATAGTGCAGTAAAAAGTATGATATTATGATTTGGAATGTAGTGAAACAACAGTTTTCCAAAGATTTTTTATTTACGTAAGTAAATAAAAAAATACTTTGCTACTGTCCACCTCTGTTTACAATACTTTACAATCAAGTTTCAACACTAGTGATATTTACCTTATTCTTTTCTGTAATCAGTCTCATATTTCATCTCAGGTATGTTCATTATTGACACTGTTGTCTCTGTGGTAACTTTTGAAACACACACACAGACACACACACACACACACACACACACAGGCATTCTTATCATTATGGGAGTTCATTACATAGGTATAATGGTTTATTTTCTGTATTTTCGATCCCCTTCCCCTAACCCTATCCCTAAACCTACCCCTGACACAAAATTTCTGCAATTTTAGATTTAAAAAAAATTATTACTATTCTTGTGGGGATATTTGGCCCTCATAACATAGAGATTACCAGTACACACACACACACACACACACACACACACACACAAAGTAGCCAAAATAACAGAAGGTATGATAAAAACATTTATCACATTTAGTACAGACATACATACATACATAAATAACCAACCAGCCCCTGGGACAGATAAACACCCTTGCATACAATAGCTATTGGAATATTTCTCTATAATCAAATCAAACAATCTAAATCCAAATCAACTAAGACATGCACCTTATTTCCCTGCTGTGCACTTCTGAAAACACTGGAAACGCTCACTCTTGCCATTTATTACGCTGCATTTTCTTAATTTTGGGCAATAATTTAATCAGCTCATTAATTCCCATTCATGTCCGCTCCCACAAGAGCCAGATAAATAGCAAATTGTCTGTCATGAGACTCTTACAAACACTGAACATGATATTTTTTCCTTTTTTTATGTTTGCAAAATGTTAGTAATCAAAACATGTCAACACATCTCAATAGCTTGTCTAATGGAAGGTCGATATTCTAAAAAAAAAAAAAAAGAAATTTAATTAAAGAGGTCATCAGATAACATAAGAAAGTTCACTTTTGCATGTTGTTTGAACATAAATGTGTGTTGGCAGTGTGTGTACACATCTAACCTGTAATGATAAAAATCCACCCAGTGGTTTTTATTTAATCTGTAAAAATAATTGTCCCTTTTTCAAATCAAGCCATTCTCAGCTTCTTGTCAGAATACCAACAGAGGCCATTCCTATGATAGATTGATTGACACAGGCATCTTACCTCAAACCCGCCCTGAGTGAGCTGTAACAGTCCAATCGCCATTGCTTCGATGCCGGAGCAGGGATGTAGACAAGAATGGCTCCTAAGCAATTGAGGTGTTCTTATGTTGGATGTAATAATGAACATAGTAGTCTTCACTTACTCCTGACATCTGAGCTGCTGAAGACGCAGTGGATGACTTTTGTTTGTAAATTGAATGGCCTCCGGATCTACAAAAATGCATCTGTGATCATCCGTGATCTAGCTTCACTTACAGCAGAAGTGAGTATATGTGATGCGATCTTTGAAAACCCAACACATTGTAAACCTTTTTTAGGTTTTGATATCATATGAAGGGTGAATTCAAGCACTTTCCAAAATGTTTTTATTTCGTTCATAGCTTGAACGTAACAAAAGTTATAGTTATCTTAAGTTGGCTGATAGCCATGATTTTCAATAATGGAATTTTTGGAGAAAAACGGGTTTAAAGTGAGACTTGTTTTACTTCTACTTCACGGGCTTAACTAGAGCTGTTTGTCAAGTCAGGAGCGCTATACTGCATCATTACACAAATAGACTAACGTCTGTTTTTCATTGTTTATCATAGGCATAGTCCCTCAACTTTTGATCACTCCTTGAATGTTTAGATAGCACTTGTAGTTTACATTTAGAAAAGCGGGCTGTTCGTGCACCTTTTCATATAACAGACTCCTTCTCTTTAGTAACTTCATCATCCGATCCTTCATCTCTGGATGTGAAATCGTCCATTATAACATTGTTTAGGGCACTGAAATCACCAGGATTGAGCCGATTGAAACGAGTAAATGAGTAAGATCAATTCAGTGAGCAGCTACAGTGCTTCAGACTGTGTTGTTGCACTCCGCCATCTCACGATATTAATAAATAAATAAATAAAACTTTGCATGCCGTAGTTTACACAGGACTGGTGGGAAATGTGCACTGATACACCTTTTTATATTTGTTATGTGGTTTATTTTGATAGGTTAACTGTTTTTGTAGTGTTAAGGGAAAGCACCTCCGCAGTGTGTTCTGAACATGAGAGAAAGACAGTATTTTCTGCACTAAACAAGTGAATTTTGCCAAAATATTTTCAGAGATGATAGACAAGATGTTATGGAATAATAATTTAATGAAAACCTAATTTTGTCAAAAAAATTGACATTCAACCTATTTTTCTATATTTCCTGAAAATGTCCCAGCGCGACATCCGATGGGTTTTCCCAGATCGCATCAAATATGTTTTTTTTTTAATGAATCTTTGCAATTGCCTTTCCTAATAACGTGCTAGTTAGCAAGTTTCGTGGCTAAACGTGGCTAAATATGCTAATATAAACAATGGCTCGTCACTCCACGGAGAGAAGAGAGGGGCGGGGCAAGCAGAGCTCATTTGCATTTAAAGGAACATGCAGAGCTGATTTTGACAAGGTAAAAGGTTTTTTTTTTTTTTTACACTACTATTGAGAATTTTTAACCAAAGTACATTATAGACTTCTCATTAAGACCCTAAAGACTCACATCAACTTGTGGAAAATGGGCATCCGATGACCCCTTTAATGCAGGCACATGCCAGATGTTTTATTCAGATATCTAACCATCATCTGAACACTGGCATAATCTGCTTAAGGCAACCAGGATAATGCACTGGCAAGTCAGTTATATAATCAGAAAATTACTAAATTCTGATTAAAATCGGAAAATTCTAGTGCAAGTAAATGCTTTTGCTGATTCACGCGTTGACAAATCAATTACAGCTCTGTTCAAAAAGCCTAAATGTCTAAGTTATTCCACAGGCCAGAGGCCACCACTGTGTGAGTTCAGCTGAAGCCTTTCCCATGGTGGGGAGGGGGGCTGCTCTAGTAATCTCAGTCTAGACCGTGTGCTCCACGACAGCAGGAGGCAGCCATTCCTGCTCATTAATCACCCGCGGCCGACACCAGAGACATCCTGCCCTCTCGTAAGGACTAAATAACTCCTGCCATCATGAGCAACAGCGCGCCTAAGCACCTGGAAAACTCGCCGAGATGCTGCTTTTTTGCTTTTGTTTATGTGGGCACTCATCAGTTCGGCGAGAGGCCTGGGTGTTGGGGACAGCCAGCCATTTGGACAAGCTCCCTACTTCCCTTGACCAGCAGGGTGCTCGCTGCCCAGGCCAGATCAGGCTGAACGGGGAGAGAGAAGTGAAGGGATTGTCTGCTTTGCCTCATTACAGACTCATTCCAACACTAGCAGCAAGACACATTCGGCAGCACTGCCGTAAAGACCAGTTCGGGACGTGCTTTCCGGCTATTTCAACCACAGGAAGGAGACTAGCAAATCGAGAGCAAGTGAAAAACCAGGGAGAAGAATGATCCAGGATGGAGGAGGGGGCATTACCATGCATTTGCATCTCTGCTCTCCAGACACGGAGTCAGATTGATTAATGGAGACAGGGCTTGCAAAGTCATAACAGGGCTTCTGCTCAGGTTAAGTGGTGCTTAGATTGTTTTATATTGCCTGTGATTAGAGGATGAAGCTGAAGAGTTTGATCGCTAAGAGTTCACACCCTTTCTAATCAGTGGGGGCCTTTCGATCCAACCTGCCCTGGCAACTTCAATCAGACATGCTTGAGCCATTTTCCTGAGCCTGACAGCCCATTCAGGAATAGAATAGGAAAAAAAACAATGAAGGGAGAGCGGTGGACAAATGAACATTTAGTGTCGACTATGATTTTGAACAAAATGAATAGGTGTAATGTATTTATTTTAGTCAGAATGACCATTCTTAAATTGGCAGAAGATACCATTAGATCCCCGACAGCAAACTGTTAGACGTGACTATGCTCTGCACATTCATTTCATGCAGGTTTATATTATGTGATAGGAACGGAAATTTTCATTGCTGAAAGGTGACTTAGATCTAACGTATTTGAGAAAGATTTTTTTGTTTTTGTGGTTGTTAAGAAGATCAAATGACAAATATTTCTGGAATTCACCAGGGAAATCGTAAGTAATATCTCTTATAAAAGTAATAACACACTTGCCTTAAAGTCCTTATGCAGGCGGCACAGGATTGAATCCTGCTTGCTACATTTTCTCATCTTCTCCTAAAAGGGATAAAGAAAAAAATAATAATTAATCATCATTTATGTTTATGTGGACAGCGTTTTTTAAAATCACAGCTTGTAAACAGTGCACAGGCTCAAAGAAAAGGACCTTACTGTCCTCAACGTTACTTAACCTGCACACGTTACCCATCTGTCTCTGCACAATAACATTTGATGGACTGTCAGCTGCACAATGACCTATTTTAGAAAAAGTGCAGCTTTTGACAGGTCTATGTCCAAAAGCTGAAGAAATGACAGCATATGATCAAGACGTTTGTGTAACGTCCTGTCATACAATAAAATCATAAAAAATAATAAAAAAAATAATGCAGTCTACTCCAGGCAAACAACTAGAGGGAAAGTTGATAATACACTTAATTTCTAATATAATACACTTTCACTACTAAAAAATAATGCTATTTTATTTAAATATAATTTTAATGAAACTTTTAGTAATAAAAAATAATTTAATTACATAATATTATTATAATTCTGAATAACAAAAAATATTATAATTTTTTTAATAATATTATAATAATATAAACATAAATATTTTAAAACAATATTTTAATGTTGTTATACTCAAAATACAATAAAATATTAAAATAAACCTAAAATATTTTATTCTATTTAAGTAATATTCTAAAAATAAAAATGTAAATCAATACATGTAAATAACATTGCATTTTATGTAAATAATAATAGTTTACTAAAATTAGTCAAATTTAAATAACTAAAAAAATAAATAAATTCAATAAATGAAATGTTTCACCCTACCTTCCGAGTAATTTTATTTTACTCAGCATAGTAATTTTTTATAGTATAATATAGTTACAATATAATACAATAATTTAATGTACACTTTTTGATTATTGATGATGCATCTATTAATTATGTGTCTGATTTTGAATTTACAACCTATTTTGGGTTCATTTTAAACCAGCCATATAGTAATTAATTAATTAATAATTTCTAAACAACAGTTGAGTTAAATAAACATAAAACATTTAACCCAACTGCTGGGCCAAAACAACCCAGTCGCTAAGTTTGTCCATATTTTACCCAGCGCTGGATTGCATATAACCCAGCATTCAAACAGTGTGTTAATTGTATGAGTTCCTAGTATTGTAGAGTGTTCCAAATCAACTACTTATGAGGTTCCTTATTAGTTAAGATGCTGCAGGTTTTGAAACAGAGCTCAAATCTCCCTTGCTAGCTTGCTAGTGCTAGCCGCCACATGGTGAATAAACACATCATAGCTGTCTTTTGACTTGTGTCTGTAAGGCAGCTATAGTGAAAATCCCAGGCAGCTCATCTGTCAGGGGAGCTTCTCGTAGCGCCGCTCCTCTTCCCTTTCAAACGCAATGGGTAAGTATTTTAATTAGTTGGCTAATTGTCTAAGTAATTGGTAGACAACTTAGCTCTAACAGTAATCAATCTCAACAGGGCTGTGCTCTATCACATCAAAGGATCTGTAATTAAGACGGCTAACTGTGGGACGGTCTTTAGCCTGATGCTATGGCATGGGGGTGGATGATCCCTGATAAAACTCGGCTGAGCAGATGAGGCCTCCAGTGAGCTCAGGGGAAGAGAGAAGAGCTTATCGTGATGTGAGGAATATTCCAGGGTTCAGATAAATAAAAGCACCTGGGACGCAGCGCATGATATAGCGGGCCAACAAGTGGACCCGTTTTCATGTCTTACCTTCGTTTATTTATTTACCTTTTTAGCAAACTTCCACAACAGTAGGTAGCCCATAATTAGAGCATTAGCTCCTTACAGCGCTGAATATTTATTGGCGGAATCTCTTTCTTTGTCACTAATAGGGAACAATGTCTCATTATAAGTGTGGAGAAGCAATTTGCAGAATCCATATTTTGCTGTATCAGATTTCATTTTTGGTTTTGTCTAGCCACGGCTATCAATATCTTTAATTTATTCTCATTTCACAATGCCTTTGCTCTTGGAGCAGGCAATTATATATTTGGGATGAAAAGACTAATCATTTCTTAAATTCTTCTATTTAGGGGAATTTTAATCTACCCATTGAGAAAAACAAGACCCATAATGAACAATTATACAAACAGTCAATTTCTATGTTGTGCAGACGACTTAATTAAAATTAGTAATGAAAAATGAGCGAGTCTTTGCGAGGAGCCGTACTTATCAATTTTCAAATAAGGGAATTGAAATGTTTTTGCCTTCCTACTTTGGCAAGGTAATGAAAATGACCTTACTTGCAATAAAGCATGATTTATTTACAAATAAATGGAAACATTAAAGGTATTATTAATTATACAACCCACAAGCCCAATTCAAATATATCAGAACTATATAATGAGTGAAAATGAAAACTATTATTCATTATGCTACACAAATTCCCTCACATGCACAGTAAGTGCTTTTTATAGAGTCCTAGCACTCGGCATTCCTTCCCAGCCTTCACGACACAACTGCATAAACACAAGCTGTTTGAGGTCTACACTCTTAAAGGGGACATCGGATGCAAAATTCACTTTTACATGGGGTTTGCATATAAACATGTCTAGCAGTGTGTGGACACAAACACCCTACAATGACAAAAATTAATTCACTCCTTTTTCTTAACCCGCAAAAAAACCTAAACAGTCTCAATTATCAAGCCGTTTTGATTTTCTGAGCAATACGACATCATGCTGCTCAAGCCCCACCCACAACCGCTGACGGACTGTCCCACATTTCAACCCTCAGCCAGTTCTACGCTGTCTGACATTTTCAGAGTCACTGAAGGCGCAGTGGATTAGGTTTTGTTTTTGACTAATGTGCCGCTGAATAGACCAATTTGATGTTTGTAAAAAGTGATGACATTTTTTTGTTGGTGGAGCCTGTCTGGTGGCAAAAAATGATAGTTTTTAAGTAGCAGTCTATGGAAGCCATGGAATAAAATAATAAAAGAAGATAATTTTGAGTTTATATTTCAAAATTCGGACTTTATTCTCGCAATTCAGAGATTATATCTCACAATTATGACAAGAATTCTCTCTTTTCCCCTCGGCTCAGAATCATGAGTTTATATCCCACACTTCTGTCTTTTTTCTCTCAGAATTGACAAATTCACTACTGTTGAGTTAAATCGAGTTATAAAGGCAGAAATATGAGATATAAGCTTGCATTTGCAAGAAAGAAAGTCAGAATTGTGAGAAACAAATAGGTAAAGGTAAAATGTTATAGATATTAAATTGTATTTCGTGCTTTAACTGTAGGGCTAATATACAGTCGTCGACATTTGAAGTGGATCAAAACCAAAGTTGTCCTAAAACCAAAACAATACCCGTTCTTGTCTTAGGACATCTTTGATGAACTTTCTTGATCCATTTCAAATGCTGGCTACTGTAATATGTTCCCTATGAACGGCATACATGCATATTATGTAGACCTTTTGTTTAAATCAAATGTATGCTTTAAAAGTAGAGTAATCATAGCAGGTTTCATCCATTAGTCTGTCCGTTTAAATGTCTGTGTTTAGTTTCAAATGGTTTATTTGATGACAGTATTCTATAAAATTGATTTGCATTCCGATTTTGACATGCAAAGACACAACAATAGATTTTTTTCTTTTATTCAATGGGTTTTACCTATTTCACTACAATTCTTACCAGAGATCATTAACATTTAAAGAGACATGCACAGAGCTGTTTTTGACAAGGTAAAAACTGACCTGATATCATGATGAAAACATACGTGTGGGAACTTTTTCGCAAGATGCAAAATACGTACCAATAATTACTTATCAATGCCGTTTCCAACAGAAATGAACACTAGAGGTGGTAAAACAGTGAGCATTTGTATCAGTTTCATACACAGTTAAGATTACAGCTCCATATGCTTCGCTTCCAGTTTTCTGACAAATAATTCTACCTATTAAATTATGCTACCAACACTGTATTTTTAATACTGTAAGTGTAGGTTTAGGGTTGGGGTAAGTAAATACAACAGGGTGGCACAAATTGTTAGAACACCCGACGTAACAAGCTTGCTTGGTAGCTCAAATGGCACGGAATTTGACTTAAGGCTTGTGCACATCAGGACGAATATTGCACACGATTATCGCCAGCGTTTAACACCTCGTGACTAAACAAAGGCCGCCAGTGTGAGTGTGCACACTGACACACAAAATGCCAGGCGTAAAAGCACCATTTTTTAAAAAACACCTCGGCCTCGTTTTGGTTTAACATACCGTGTTCAAAACTGGCCGACCAATAAGATTACCACTTTTGTTCACGTGCCTGGAGCTGCTGAAAACACAGCTTGATGGCGCTCAAAGCACAAGATGGTCTTGCCGAGCACACACTGATACCTAACAACGAAGAGGAAGTAAGTAGACGAATATATAAATGTAAATATGTATATATATTTAAGAAGCACTCTCAGTGATTTGATTCAGGAGCCAGGCCTGGATGAATGTAGAGCTGCTGGTCTTGTTGGTGTCTGAACACAAATAGCTTTATGACAAATGCATCAGCGATTACTGATGGAATTGTGAATTTGCACGTTCACTTGGCTCATCGGCAGTTAAAATCGTTTTGGTTATGAACACAAAGACGTGGCAAAAAACGTCCCGAAAAACGCTGGCGATAGGTGATAATCATCCCGGTGTGTACGAGCCTTTAGGATGCAGAGAGATTGAAAAACAAGCTAAAACGGCATGCTTACGTTTGCGTTTTTACGTCACATTCACTTTTGTTCATACTTGGGTACGTTTAAATGTATGTTGGTGATATGTTATTTTAAAACAAGGAAACAAGCGCACACCTATAGAGGTGCCAGTTAGAAGAATATAATTAAATTATAGCGCCACTCAATGGACAAGTCAGAACTGCGATGATGCATACAAAACCAACATCACATAAAATGTACCATATGTATGTTCATCTGTTCCAGGGAGAAAAAACGAAAACTCTTATAGCACGGTATGTATTTGCCATTTTGCGAAAAAGTTCCCACGTCATGAGAACAGTGTTGTTTTACACGACCACTGAGGAATTTTAACAAAAGAATATTCCCTACAGAATCATACCAACTTGTGGAAAATGAGCATCCTTAAAATGATTATATTGGAAAAAGGGTTCTTCAGATTATTAAAATGTTCTTCACACTGAGAACTAAAGAACTGAGAACTTGAGCTAAAACAGAATGGTTCTTTTATGGAATTCCTGCAAAAAAAAAAAAAAAAACTATCTGGAACCTTGATTTTTAAGAGTGTAAAGTTGCTGCCTCTTGAATATTACCACTCTTTGAGACAGTGGGGTGCTTGGGTCTCGGAGGCTGTTAGATCTGTGTGTGGGCTGAGGATTTCCTCATTAGTCTGGATCAATGTGTATTCACTCCACATCACTTTGATCCAATGTGGAAGAAATGGTGTGTACACCACACAACAACTCTGAAAACTGTTAGAGTCGAGTCCCTGGAGAGAGCTTCATTTGTGCTTATACTGACTCTTACTATAGCATCAATATGAAAAACTAACATTCGGTTGTTTTTTTTTCTTGTTTGTGCATTAATTATGCTCAGAAACGCCTTTAGCGTTACATCAGGCACCATGTGTAGTGTCTGTTACCGGAGCATAATTACGTGTACCTCTAATTTGTTGATCTCAAACACCACAGCAGGCAAGCTGCTTTAAAAGATCAGATTACAGTCATGGAAAACTGATAGCAAATGCATGCATGTTCGAGCCTAAGTGGCTAATTATGGCGCGGCTGCCCTCTGAGATACCTGCGAGCTACCCTGCGAGCCATCAGAGGAAATTAAAATGGTCCTCCTCCTGTTCCCTACCCCTCCGCCTGCAGCAAGGGCCAATACACAGAGTGGCACTGACAGATTGACAAATAAGGTTAATAAGTACTTTCCACTTCTCCTAAAGGCTAATCAAATATTAATCCTTGCAGTGTGGTCAGCAGAAAAATAACAAACAATTGGTGGAGAGGAATTGATTGAATTGATTCGCCGCCGAGGCTTTTGAAACCAAATTCCCTGAACATCTTTGAAAACATTTGCACATTCAAGGGAAACGCAGCTGAGTTTCTTTTTTAAAAACTTGAAGCTGAAAACACCAAAGGTTCAGTAAATTAATATAGAAGAACTTAAAAGCCTTTAAACATAGCTTTTTAAAGCGCTTTAATATTTTTTAAAAAGCTTTTTAATATTTTATATATATATATATATATATATATATATATATATATATATATATATAATTATAAGATTTATTATAAGATTTCAATTATTTTTAAGCATATTGCAGATTATGATCTATACCTTTTAGTGTATAATTGTATTACAGAAAAGACTAAGAGACTAATTACATACATAAATAATGATTATTTCTTAGCGAGTGTGAATCGATCGAACACAAGCAGCAGAAATAGCAGATCAATGCAATAACCTCCCACGGGTAAATAAAAAACAGAAACACAAGCAGCAGACGGCCTGATGAAATACAAAAATATACACAGATATTGAAAGGAAATTGGAAATCAAGCACTCGGCAGCAATGGGGGAACATTACTGTGACAGCTGATAGCAGTTGTGATAGGACAGTTTGGTGGGCTCTGTTTTTCAAGTCCCTTGCTGATTCCGCCTCACGCTTTTTCTTTTTTTTCTCTCTCTCTGCACTGCTTTCACTAATCACAAGCCCCAGGACATCTCAGGGCCTAGTGGACTATGTCTGCAGCCCTACACACACGCACTGATAGGACAAAATTGGATCCAGTGTGAATGCAAAGAAGCTTATCATCCAACATTTCCAGGCTCTGCTCCCTCCTAGAGCATATGTCAACATCATTTATTAGATGTGGCACGGGACTAAATAATGTATGATCACAAAACGAAAGGGAAAAAAATGAATCTCACCCAGCAGGTGGGTGGAATAATATTTGGAAAGAATATGAAAATTATTAATAGAACCCCTCGAGGGAGAATTATTTGTTAACATTATCCGGTAAGTCATTGGGGGTGCTTCAAATCTATGATTAATCATATAGAACATTTTCAATAATAACGATATTATGGAGTGAAGGCTTTCTATTTACTGCCGGGTCTAAACAAAGTAGACCCTCGTTTAGCAAATAAGTGCCTTGATTCCGATGGTGATTCATGCACGTTCCTCAGGCTCATTTTCTCTCTGGACGGAGCTCAAATGCGTGGTTTTTACGGCTCTTTTCCCGTTTGTTTTAGAAAATTGAATAATCCATAAAAAACAAACATATTTACATTCTAAATACATTTGCATTTTAACAGAATGCATAAAATACCGCATAAACCATGATGCATGGAACGACATTACACACTGATTTTAATAAAAATATGGACACAACAAGGACGATTTGGTGTCACATAATACACATACACACCTCCATCTGAATGTGGGCCTGCATGCTTGTAGTGCTCCCCACTGATATGGCCTCTAGCTTACAAACAATAGCTGAGTCTGCACAAGCAGTTTATACATTAATGTATGGAGCTCCAGCTGGGGTGTGAGATGTGTGTGATATAACACTTAGGGCACTGGGGAACCTCTTCTCCACAACGCAAACACACAGGCAGAACGTTTTACAGGGCATGCACTTGCTGAGAAGATAAACAGCACAATCAAAAAGCCAAAACACAAAATAACACCTTTACAGTGTTCAAAATATAGTGACAACATCTAACCTATGTGCAATTGTTGTACAGCAGCTTCTAATTACTGTTCGTGTCACAGTTATTGTAATTAATCATGGTATTTATAGCAATTATATTAGTGTGTACACTAATAGAAGCTTTCAATAGTGTTGATCCCACAGTCAGACGCTATCATTGCACTTGTCCATGTTATCTTTCTCATTCTGCAGTGAAACTAACCAACTAATCACGACTGTTTCCTGAAACTGTAGTAACATGTTCGCACTTCTGCTTTTGAACCACACTGGTTCAACAATATAGGACTGTTGCTACTGACATCACATGCAGGTAGTGGAGTAATAACTTAATAACTTATATAACTTAATTAATCCATTTGAGATCTCAGAGATGCTGCTGTAAGGAACAAGGCAACTTATGACTACTTAACTACTTTTTATTCCCTGTTATTGTGCTTCATTTGATGTTTGATTAATTGTGGGTTCCCTTACGTATTTATGCACAAGAGCACTCAGCAAAAACGCTGCTTACTGATGAAACGCTAATATAGATAAAATATATATGTAAAAGGAGTGAAAAATATAAGCCCCTTTACATATATAGTCTTTACTGGTAAATTACCGTTCAGAGATTATGTGTGAACAAGGGCCGTTTCAAAAATATCAGTAAATTTGTTTGGGCATTTTACAGCTATGAGAAGTTGTAACATTACCAGTAAAATACCGGTAATGTGCTCTGTGCAGGGCTCTTAAAAAAGTTAGGAGCACAGTCAAAAATTTAGGAGCACAATCTAAATCAACAACAACAACAACAAAATCTGATGAAAAATTAGTCTTATAATTACAAGATTTTCAGGTGCATTTTGTTTTTACCTTTATAATGGCATTTTTTATTAAAAGTATGTAATCTTTTATGGTAAAATTATATATATGTTTAATATTTATATGTCTAATTAAAACAGCACAATCAGAACAAGTAGAATAAGCATAAGTTACCAATCAAATTAAATCAGTATTAAAGGGATAGTTCACTTTGAAATTAAATTTTGATATGTTTTAGCTTACCCCAAGGGCATCCAAGATGTAGGTGTCTTTGTTTCCGCAGTAGTTTCAATTTTGATATTTTTAGGTCCAACCATTCTTGCCTGTCAGTCATATAATGCAGTGGTTCCCAACCACGATCCTGGAGGACCCCCAACACTGCACATTTTTATCTCTCCTTTGTCTGATAGACCCATTTCAGGTCTTGGAGTCCTTACTAATAAGCTAATGATCTGAATCAGGTGTGTTTGATTAAGGAGACATGGAAAACCTGCAGTGTTGGGGGTCCTCCAGGATCGTGGTTGGGAACCACTGATATAATGCATGCCTATGGTCACCTCACAAAAGAAAACTCACAGATTCAAATTAAACAGTCCAAATTAAACAATTCCCCACCGTAAGTACACATTAATGACCTAAGACACGAAACGAGTGGTTTGCGTGAGAAAACGAACAGTATTTATATCGTTTTTACCTCTTGTAAACAGTCACGTCCAAGTTGAAGGGGGCGCGCTATCTGGTGTGTGAGCGCGTTCTGGCTGCGCCGGCGCTACTCCCGGAAAGCGCCGGACGTGATCCATTGCGCGAGCACAAGTAATTATTTTCTTTTTTAAACATCCCTAAACACACCTTTTTTAACCATTTCTTGTTTAAACATCCCGGATAAGCGCAAACGAGTACCATTTCTGTTAGCCGTCTTACCTACAATCTCTGTTCTGTGTAAACAATGAGTGACGTTCACGCGCGAGAGATCACTTCCGGAGCTTTCCGGGAGTAGCGCCGGCGCGCTCACACACCAGGAGGCGCGCGCACTTCAACTTGGGCATGGTTATTTACAAAAGGTAAAAAAACGACATAAATACTGTTCGTTTTCTCACACAAACCGCTCGTTAGGTCATCAATGTGTACTTACGATGAGGAATTGTTTAATTTTGACTGTTTAATTTGAATCTGTGCGTTTTGTTTTGTGAGGTGACCATAGGCATGCATTATATGACTGACAGACAAGAACGGTTGGACCTAAAAATATCAAAATTGAAACTACCGCGGAAACAAAGACACCTACATCTTGGATGACCTTGGGGTAAGCTAAAACATATCAAACTTTAATTTCAAAGTGAACTATCCCTTTAACTAAATTTATTTGTACTACAGAGGTGGGACAGAAGAACACAAAAGTGGCTTGTAGGTGTATTTTCATATGTTTAATGAGGCTCAGAAGTGGCATGAGGGCAATCAAATGTATAAATTTATGTTGAGATTAATGTTTTAAATATACCGTTTTGAATACAGAAATATGCCGGTAGGTGGCGGTAAGTCACTGATTTAATTACCGAATCATATTCATTTGATTCGTTCGAACAGCCGATTCATTCAGAAATGACGCAAGTGACTGTCCTTATGAATGGAAATCATCTCTGGATCATTTTTGACGACGAAATAGAGCCAATTCGGGCAATGGTGTTAGACAATAGTCAATGTAAGTCACTTATTAACTTCTTGTTTATTTATTTAGCTGTTTTATTAAATAATATCTAATTTACAAACTCGCTTAAAAATCATTAAAATCTGTTCATCGCAATCTCACAAAGTTTCATTATGATCAACAAATCTCTCTACACTGCACAATGAATCTCTTATTTACACTCTCTCCACATTTTGTTTATGAAAGGATTCGTGAGATATGTCCGTGATACATTACTCAACGCTTCAAAAACACGTAGAAACCTTTCTGTGTTTCTGACGCAGATTACGCATTTACTCAGTGCTGTGTAGTTTGGTTTGAAGTTATCTATTAAGTAGGGGGTGAGCCGATCCGATATTCCGTATCTGTATCACTCCGATATTGGCATTTTCTGCCGGATCTGAGTATTAGTCAGACGAAACCGATCCAAATCTGATATTATGAGTGTACTGTGTTATTGCGTATATTGTGTTATTGTTAAACCCCAAAAAAGCCATAAACACATTATAAAGCACCATAAAGATTCTGTGCATTATATGTCAAGTACTCTGAAGCTGTTCCATAGTTTAATGTGAGGTACAGATTAACATTTAAGTCAAGTTCACGTAAACTCTTCTCAGCGCTGCGACATTCAGCATTCAAAATGCGTGTCGCGTTTGGTTATGACAGTCAAGACGATAAAACTCTCTCAAAGATGATGCACTGGGGTTTCCCTAGTAAATCTGTATTTTAGGGGCTAAATATGACGTTATTGGGGTCGCTTCACCCCACAGACATCAAATACTACCCAAGGAAAAAGTGTAAATGTAGCCCAATTCCGCCCAATTGGAGCCTTTCATATTATAATACTTTTGCGAAATTAAAGATTATCAGTAGCCTTTTTGTTGATCTTTCATATGGTGCTGCCTCATTGCTGTGCTATACATAAAAATATAATTTTTTAAATTTTACAATCTATATTTATATATAAAATATTACTTGTTTTTCAGTTTTTTGGTCTTACACTTATTCACTTTTAACTGTTCCCCACTAAGTAATGATTTTTTAAATAATGTAATTCTAGATTTTATAAAATTATTGCACACTGTTTTTTCTAGAGTAACTTTTGCTACTGAATTATCCACCAACCTAGTTTATAATAGTATTTTTGTCATAGATTATAATAATATATTTATTCATTTGTTGTTTTTCTTTACAGTAAAGTTGTTGATATTTAGTAGATTGTGTGTAACACAAAAGAGTGATGGTCAGGTCAACAGACATTGAGGTATAGAAATTCAACACTGATTTAAAAAACTGCAGTACATCGGACTGAAATTGGTATCAGCAGATAGTCAGAATTGTTGGTATCGGTTCGGGAACGGTTCTAAAAAAGTGGTATCGAGCCAGCCCTACTATTAAGATGTCTCTGGCCCAAAAGCAGCTGCATAAATGTGAACATTTGACACAAAAATAAAAGCATCAACAAAAACACTGACCACGTTTATCCCCCATGTTAACAAAAACAACACCAGGAGGTGCAACCATTTAGAGGTCTGATTTCATTTCTGATAAATGTTTTCAGAACTTACCAGTATTTTGAAACTCATGTGTGATTGGTGCTTTACTGGTAAAAAGACCATTGCCTGTACACACTGGAAAAGGGCCCAGAATTGTACCTTTTGGTGTACAACTGCTTGTCACTGGAGCGGTACCCTTGAAAGGAAATCTTTGTACATTGTTGTGTTTTTAAGTGTCTGACTTTTACAACCTATTTTGGGTTTATTTTAAGCCAGCCATATAGTAATTTTTAATCAATAGTTGAGTTAAATAAAACTACCCAGAAGGCTGGGTTAAACATTTTTAGAGTGTGCTATAATTTATAGCAGACAAGTATTATATCAAAGTAAATATGAAATTCTTACATTATTCAAGAGGTGTGGAAAAAGATCCCCGGTCTCCCCTACATATAGTTTAAAGTAGAGACTTCAAACTGCCAAGCCGAGCTCACATATTCAATACTAGTCATAAGTATCTTTATAGCTAGATGAGCAATTCCTCCAAATTCACTCCAGAGATACTGTGTAATTGACTCCACATCTAACAGTATGGAACAAATCCTACTAGCAGAGGCTAGTCCACAAATTGCATTAAAAACACTCAATTGGCCTGGGATTGAAGTGAGCCACATGTCCCTCCTTATCCCATTAAACACGGAGCTGCTAAACTTGCTGACGCACAGGAAAGCAAGCCCTAACCTGTTAGTATGTAAAGAAATTAAAGCAAAGAGGTAAAGAAAAAGCGTGAAAACGGAAAAACAGGAGCTTTGCGTTTGTATAGACCAGCTTGATAAAACGAAAACAAAACGAGCTCTGTCAGCACTGTCAATGCTCCTCACTGCAACCCATCCAGAAACAAAGAGAGTTGAACTGTCACATCATCCCATGTGCGGTGTGCCTAGAACATGTTACAGTTCTTTTGATTACACGTAAACAGGTTTTGACATGGGTCTGCTTTAATGTGTACGACATGCAGAAAATGGGGGGGGATGCGTGCGCACAACTGAACCTGTCAACAACCGGTACCTGCTTTAAATCTGTAACCCCCGTTTCAGGCAATCTGTGGGAACCAGGCCTGCGGAGTCTAATCCTGTATTTATCCACACCCCCCTCTTCTGTATCACACTTTCAATTCCACTTGCTGCCTCCTTTGTGCGATTTTCATTTGATCTTGACTTTAAAATTCACAATCTATTCAAGGTTTTTTAGTTGGTTTCACGCCATGGCCGTGAAGCTCTATTTATGTACCAGATTTTTTGGAATTGCAAATCAAGGAGTGTGTGATTTGGGGAAATGCTAGTGCGACGTTTCCTTGCACTCACCTTTTATGGGCCTGTAGATTTAAAATGTTAACACAGGACTTTAAGCGGGCTGATCGGGGCCGTATTAGTCAATCATTGGTTGTGCTATGGAGACTTGTTCTGGTTATCTATCGGTAGCCCGTGTAGCTAGATTCGCCTCTGCTTTAACACAACTCTGATTAATGGCTCAGGTGATGTCTAGACAGCTTGCCAGACATCAATGAGCGGCCGTATTAATATTGAGTGACAGAGTGAGTGATGGGGACAGAGTTGTCCTCAGTTAGTAATTAGCACTCTCAAAGGGAGAAATCCCTCCCTGTGTTAAATATTCCCACCTCTGACCATTCCCGCTGCAGGGGCTCCATGATAAATCCAATGTTAACCACAAACTGAAAACTTACTTTATTGCAGGGCTGCTCAAAGTTTTTCAGATGCGGGCCACTTCAGAATTAAAATAAAATGCTGAAGCACTTAACACCCCAACTGTCTTTAGAACAACTGATAAATAATCAGCAAAACTGCTATCTTGCTTGAAGATTCTGCATGTCATTTTTTGACTGTACCATAGCATAAAAACACCACAGTAGGTAGTTAGGAAACATGCTAAGTTCACATATTTGTGTCTCCGAAAAATAACGCTAAGGCCAGTTAATCTACTTTGAAAATGTGCATTCCGTGTCGGAATGTCTGTTTTTGTTTTGGTCTGTGTGATTTCACACACTGCCAGTTTAACCAATAGTATTTGGACTCCCCAGGTTGCCAGATAGTGGAAAACACAGCCTATTGAAGCCACTGAAGGCAGCAAACAAACTGGCTCAGAGATTGCGCATTCTACCCGACCTAAAAAGCCTCAGCATCCATCTAAAAAACTTGTGTTTCATAAACACATCAACTTTTTAGATTACAATATAAGTTTAATTATTCCAGCCACTGTGGCTATAAACTATCCGTCACCTGCAGCATTCTCACATGCAATATAGCTACTAGCCGAGACGTCTTCTTTTTGTTTACAGACGTGACGTAATGACGCAGTGGCATGCTTGAATTTCCTGTGAAAACCTACCCATACCACTCAATTCAAAAAACAATATTATAAGATAACCGTTGTGAATCGGACTAAAGTAAGGCGATAGTTTTGAACACTGGCTGGTTATGTACTTGCTCAAAAATGGATTTTGTATTATTTTTAACCAAAAAAGTTATGGACTGCAGCTTTAAATCAAGAATACAGTAAAAACAGTAATACTGTGAAGTATTATTCCAAATAATAACAACTTTTTTTAAATATATATTTAAAATGTAATTTATTCTGATATTTAATCTAATATACTGATTTGCTGCTTAAGAAACAATTCTTATTATTTTCAAAGTTAAAAAAAAGTGGTGCCGCATATTTTATTATATTTTTCCATTTTAGGATTGTTCGATGAATAGAAAGTTCAGAAGAACTGCATTCAGTTGAAATAGTAATCTTTTATGGCATTCTAAATGTCTTTACTGTCACTTTTGCTCAATTTAATGCATTCTTGCTGAATAAAATTTTTAACTGATTTCCCTTTATTCCATTATGGATCCCAAACTTTTGAGCAATTGTGTGTATTTATTTTTCTACTATTTCATTTTATACAACAGTTCTTTTTGGTTCTCGAATCTGATTGGCCGATAAGAGTGTGACATTAGAGTGATATTAGAACTCCAACAGCCGTTTCACAGTTTGTAATCGTATCACTCCGCTTGCGGTACTTCTTACAGCGTGTGTCATGGCAAACGCCAAAATCCAGTATGATTTTATAAATATTTGTGTTTTTGTCTCATGGAATGTAATTTTAAGAGGTTTTAAGGCAAGAATGTACTTGTTTATAGTTCAAATATGCAGTTTGTTAATAAAGATAGCGTTTATTTGACAATTTGCATTGCCGTTTTCGAACATCTGAGCTCCAAATTGTCAGTGGCCATTCAGTGCTCATGAAGAATGAATGCTATATCAGATGCAGGAAATCATGATCATTTAGACAATCTCTCACTTATAAAACTACATAATATAGCAAGCTTTTAATACAGTACCACAATAAGCTTTCAATGAAGCAACTCAACGCTCGTTCGTTATTAGTTATAAAGTGATGTTTTGGAATTAGTAACAGAGGCTTGGGCTCAGCTGTTCAACTGTCAAACTGAGATTGACATTTAATATTTGATATTGCTCATTTATCTCTGTCTCTTTATTTATAAATTTATGAGATTTATACATCATCTAAAAGCTGAAAAAAATCACCTTTAAAGTTGTCCAAATAAAGTTCTTAGTGATGATTATTACTAATCAAAAATTAAGTTTTGATATATATATGGTAGAAAATCTACAAAATATCTTTATGGAACATGATGTTTACTTAATATCCTGATGATTTTTGTCATAATACAAAAATGTATAATTTTGACCCATACCATGTATTGTTGGCTATTGCTACAAATATACCCGTGCTACTTACAACTGGTTTTGAGTTCCAGGGTCACATATTTTCATTCATTCATTTATTCATTCAGCAAGTCAACTTGCGGCCCGTGTGAAATTCTTCATGGCGCACCAGAGAAGCTCTGCTATAGTGTTTTTGGCAGCACGTGAGCCAAGAGTACAATAAATGGCCAGCGTCTGGTTTGAACATATCAATCAGCCATCTCAAAGTGCATCCAATGGGAATATGAAAAGCTTGTGAGGTGGTTAGACAACACTCGTCTGGTTTGAGCGTGTGGCCCCTGTGCGGTTCAATGAGCCGAACAACAAGGAAACTAAATAACCTTTCTCATAACAAATAGATTTGTGAAATGTCAGGATGCATTTCACTGCAGTACCACAGACACTTGTGCAGAGAGAGCTGAATGTGAAACTAGAGAAATAGCACAAATGAGCCCGGCAATGTTTTCTACACAAGCCCTGTGTCTACATGCAGGAATTAATGGATCTGCTCTAATAATATACTCTTTACTCAAGCTTTAGTAAGTAATATGAAAAGCTTGCCACTGAGATGCTGAGACACCATTCGCTAGCTTCAGAAAACATCAAGTATATATTTTCTTTATTTGCCAAATACTCAACGGAGAATCTTATCACGAGAAGGCAAACAAGTTCGTCAATATTATCCACACTAGAAAAAATGCATACGCGGGAGCCAAAGACAACACGGAAACGGCGCGATCCAGGCTTTTAAAGCACAGGCGCTGGAAGCCTTTTTACACCACACAGACGCAACCAATGGGAAGCAAACAATTTGCATGTCTTAGACAATACACACATAAACACACAAATTACGTTGTTCTGGAACAGCTCATCTGTCATAATTCCTTTAAGTGGCTGAGGGAGAGTAAGCCGGTTTGAATGGCGAGGAGGTATATTTTGGCTTGCTGGGTAATACCCTTGAGTAATATATGCAAAAGAATTCTGTATTGCTCAAGAGCTTCGCCGTCTCTGCAAACAAACACTGAATTTCTCATATGGACTATAATGAAATATAATTCCAAAGAGCATAACACAGCCTCTTCATTTTAAATAGAGACTCATATGTCTTTAATAACTCGGGAAGAGACATATAGAGAAGAAACAAGGGATCAATCTTGAAATGTCACAGAGAAATAAATTTGGAAGTTTGGAGCAGCCCTGCAGCAAGACGCATTGCCGCAAAACACCAATGAATATATTGAGCATTATGCATCTAAACAAAGCATATATGTACATGCAAGCCCTCTACAGTCAGAACGGCCGCTGGAGTGGTTTCTAGAAACCCAGCTGGATAATAACAAAGCCGAGCGGCTCAGCAAACGCCACACCGCCCGTGTCACATTTTACCCATCCCGGGCCACCTCAGTGTTGACATTTGTGTTGATATTGTCATTGTAGAGAACAGTGGTGACACGGCTTTGCGCTGTTTTTTTTTTTTCTCCCAAGGCTTATCATCAACATTTCAATGGCTTTTTAAGATGGCCATCATTGGTTGACTCACCGCAGCTTACCAAAAACATTCAGAGTCACCGTACAACTGCAAAAGCTGAGTGACCTTATCAAAGACTTTGGAGTCATTCAGTTCACCGACGCAACACAATATAAACACTTAATGAGACACATGAAACAAGCGCTTATGAATATTAGGACCTTGGTGTGTGACATTACGTTTAATATTAGCTGGATTTCTAAATTACACAATTTCCATAAAATGCTCTTGATGGGATAAAGCTCTAACCTGCTTTATAATAAAGCTTGGCTAGTAAGGTTAACACTGAAGAGCTTTGTGCCATTAAAATTATGCAGAGAAACATTAGTTTGCGCATGAATCCCTTTTAATGGATTAGAGAGTGCGCTCGTAAATAGACTCCATGTTAGAGAGGTGTCTGCCACAGTAACAGGCAGAAAGTAGAGGATAACAGCAAAACTTTACACACGTTTCAGTGGAAAAACTCTCTTAGCAAGTAGTTTTGTCTTGATATGAAAGATAGCATAGCATATTAAATGGCTAGTTTATCCAGGAATTAAAATTCTGTCTTCATTTACTCACCCTCAGTGCTAGTACAATCCTGAACGACTTCCTGAATGACTGTCTTTCTTCTGTGGAACACAAAAGGAGATATTTTGAAGACTGTGTTGGCCGCTCATTGCCATGCAAATTACATTGAGCTGGCGCTCAAAAAAGACACAAAAGCACCATACAGCTTTTATGTCAAGTGTGTTTATATTGAGCTTTATACAATACCAATTGCGTCAATTGCATTAGGGACCTTTCACACAAAGTACGTTTTTCTATGTAAACACGCACTAGACAGATGGGTTTGACTGTTGCTCGCACATCTTTTGCAGCGTCTTGCGCATGACATGGCATTCTAAAAACAAGACACTTGAGTTAAGGCCCATTCACACCAGAAACAAGAGCTGTAATTATATTAGCATCCACACCAATGCACAATAATGTTCTGTTTATTATAAGCTCACGCTGCAGTTTTGGTTGTCTTCTACTTCAAATGCTCAAGCTCTCTAAAGCAGGACTGATTCTGATTAGATGTCAGTGTTTTTATCATTCATCAGCTGGAGAAAAAATTCTAAAATGGTTTCCAACTATAGTGTTGTTATCGTTAACTCAGTGTTGTTATCATTATAGTTGTGGTGTGGACTTCTTTTGGGTTATTAAATAATGATAAAATCGCTTTTAAACTTTTTTTGTGTGTTTGTGTGAGAGACAGAATTTTAATTTCAGGTGATTTTTCTTACTCTGTTCACTTGTTTTAAGCATAACCAATATTAAATTTATAAAAAGCCAAGTATGAATCTTATTAAGTTAGTGTTTTTAAGCATTTTATTCCAAAATAATAACTCAAAGCAGTGACAATTTAACAAAATGCTTTCAATTAATGCTTAATTGCATTATTTATTGCACCTCAATGCACAATTTGTAAATTTCTGTTTATAGTAAATACTGTATATTATGTTTATAGTACATACTCCATTGTAAATTTCTGTTTATAGCAAATTGCCATCAGTATATATGTTCATAGTATATACCCATTTGTAAATCTTTACCATGCTTCATTATACACTTAATTTATTTATTTATTTAATTTATATCCTGCACTCTACTGCTTATTGCACTTCTGGTTAGACCTAAACTGCATTTCGTTGCATTGTACTTGTACATGTGTAATGACAATAAAGTTGAATCTAATCTAATCTAAATCTAATCTAATATATTTTATTTGTGAACTTATGTTCAGCTATTCTTTTTAATAGTTTTAACTATTTTTGAATTTTTTTTGGATCATCAGTCATTAAAGCTCAGTAAATATTGGTCACAGACACAAAGATTTACTTAAAATTTTACCATGCTGATTACTCACTAAAACTTTTTTTTAAGTCACATTTTGATGTAATAAAGTGGTTATATCTACATGTGTGTGCATAATTATTAGGCAAGTTGATATTCTGATCTTTTTTTTTTACCAAGCACATTTTAACAATTCCAAACCACATCAATCTTAATAACTACTAATAATTTTGTATTGAATAATTTATAAGTGATATGTAATTGTCCATGAAGGCTTGAAGTAAAACACTTCTTATATTCAGGTTTGCATTATTATTATGCAGGTTTTCTTTTACAGATCAAATGAAAATGAAAGCCAAAAAAGAGATTCAACTCAGACTGAAAGTTAAACATGATTAAATGCCCATGAGAAGGATGCAAAACACTCTAGAAAAAAAAAAATAAATTAGTCAAATTTACGGTAGAAAAAAACGGCAGCTGTGGTTGCCGGAATTTTACCATAAAAAATATGGTAGCAACGTTTTACAGTTTACAGTTTACAAGTTTACAAGTAAATACTGTAACTTCATTAACTGATATAATTTTAATGTACTAACCTATTGAAGTACTGAAATCTTTATACCTTTGTAATACACTGATAAGCACCAAAACCAGGTGGTGATGAGAAAGTCACATAATAAACTAAAGCCCAATTGATTGATTACTTTCAATCTTTTTTGTCATTAAATCTCTTTTTTGACTCTTTTTTTATCTGTTAAAGAAAACCTACTTAATAATTATACACACTGGAATATAAGGAGTTTTTTTGTTTTGTTTTGTTGTTGTTGTTTTTCCAGCCTTCATGGACAATTATACATCACTTATAAATGATTAAATACAAAATAATCACACACAATCACAAGAGGTGGGATTTATCGCATAAACCACAGCTGAACATAACCAGTCATATCCAATCATATTGCATTCATTCTCAATTACCCCCCACCAAACTCAGGGCACGCTTTAGAGGGTCTTTTAAAACTTAATGGGCTTAGGGGAGGCGAGAGAGATGTGGACTCCTGCTGTAACTTTACCTAAACCATGATTTCTATGCTTTTTAATGTTATATTTTGTACTAATGCCGTTGTTTTATTTTATTTTCTCTGGAAACATGACAAAATAACTGATTAGGAATTTTTACATTTGAAGATTTTTGTTTCTTGCAGTGCACCAGGAGCTAAAGTTTGAAGCTCAAACAGAACAGAATCATCAGTGATGCACCGAAGTGATATTTGTGCTGCTGGTTTTTGCACTTGCTCATAGTTTCATCATGTTGACGCACGTAATGAAAGCAGCAGATTCCGGTGGCGTTTATAAGGCTGCAGTGGCGTGGAGACCCATCGGAGGCTGGAAACTGAACAAGCCTCTTCTCTGAGGGGTCTTTTTTTCCTCTTCAGTCTGTAGAGCAACAGTAATATGAGCATTTTCTACCTATCAGTGGATAATGGATTTGGTATTGGGTTTTCCCATGACATTTAGAGGTTAATTTGCACTGGTTTCATGGTTACTTATTGACGGCTAGCCCGGATATTTGCATTCACTACGCTTTTTATTGACACAAATGATTAATATCCTGCCAAATCAAACAGGATAGCCAGTCAGAGGGGCAGAGTGTTGTGCTCACACTCTGTATATTTTGTAATCTGTTTCAGTTTTTTAGAATGCAGCAGCCAGATAAAAAAAGAGAGAGGATTATTCTAACCAAATTCCTTCCATGTTACTGTCATTGTTTTTGGCTTCCCCTCACAGATCCAAACCAGTCTGCCAAATTCACAGCTACTGTAACTCACAAAGGCACTAGAACGTATTTCGCAATGAACACATCCATAAATCTCATTTTCACCCATAAAATCATGACTTTTCATCACGGCTGACATATACGCTCAGCTGACGGTGGACGGCGCAGTCATGGAGCCGTTGCTGCCTCTTTGATCCGCTCCCTGGCAGGAACTGCAGGAGGAAGAGGAAGAGAAGATTCTTCACGGCCTGCTGTACAACTCTGACCCTGGATTTGTTTTCATCCCTACTAATGTGCTGACAGGCTTGAAGAATCAATCATGTTACTGGCTCTTCCTTTCTCGACACCTACTTTTTTTTAAATAAGTCTTTGCAGCATCTTAAGTTCAGAAACGAACGCTTTTACTGTTAAAAACCATTTCTTGCTACTGTACAGAAGAATTTTGACTTGGCATGTTCTTTAAAATGTTTTTGATGCACTGAAGGTCCTTTAGGTCGATCGATGTATAGATTCAATGAATTTTTATTTGTTACAACCTAACAGGTTTTATGAAGCACCAGTACATGGGTTTTTAAAACCATAGAACTTATATTTGTCATCTTTGGCATTATAAGAACTTAATGTTCTACTGATCTCCTACGGATAAAATGTTCTCTTACAATCTCAATCCGATGCGGTCATTGACACAGTAGGACAATTATGACCTAATATGTTCTTAAGTGGTACTGTAGGAGCTTAGCGTGTTTTTCTATGACATGACAGAATCTTAAAAATATTATCATGATGTCATAGGAACTTAAAATGTTCTCTTATGACATCATACAAGCTTAAAAGTAATCTCCTATAATGTCAATGTTCTTCAGTGGCATTATGACCTTAAAATGTTCTCCTATGTGATAGAAGCACTAGAAATGATCTTCTATGATGTCATGAACATGTTATTTTATGATATGTGACACTGGACCACACAACTTTTTTTCTTTTATGCAAAAAATCATTAGGATATTAAGTAAAGATCATTGTCCATGAAGATATTTTGTAAATTTCCTACCATAAATATATTAGAATCAAATTTTTGATTAGTAATATGCATTGACCAATAAGGACAACTTTAAAAGTGATTTTCCATGTATTGTGCTATACTAATAATCTAAACATTAATAGAAAACTTATTAATTCTGCTTTCAGATGATGTATAAATATAAATTTTAATGGACCCTTATGACTGGTTTTGTGGTCCAGGGTCACATATCACACAAACTTTAAAAAGTTCTTCTATTATATCAATGTTTTTTCAATGGCATTACGAGCTTAAATATTCTTTTAAGTGTTCTTTTCTATTGTGACCTTAAAATGCTTTCCTATGATAGGAACTAAAAAATGTTCACCTATAATGTTGTAGGAACTCAAAATTGTTCATTACACAAGCTTAAAAATGTTCTCACATGATGTCAATGTTCTTTAATGGCATAAGGAGCTTAAAATGTTTCCCTATGATGTCATAGAAGCTTAAAATGTTCTCTTATGACATCATATAAGCTTAAAAGGGTTCTCCTATTTTCAGTGACATTAGGAGCTTAGAATGTCCTCCTATGATGTGACAGGGACTTAAAATGGTTCCCTTATGATGTCAGCGTTCTTTAATGGCATCAAGAGCTTAAAGTCTTGTTCTATGATGTGATAGAATCTTAAAAGTACTCTAATGATGTCATTAGAACTTCATTTGTGACATCACACAAGCTTGAAAAAGCTTGTTCTCCTATGATGTCAATATTCCTCAAAGTCATTAGATGTGACAGGAGCTTAACATGTTCTATGACATCATGCAAGCTTGAAAATGACATCTTATGACATCATTTAAGCTTAAAAATGTTCTCCTGCGATGTCAATGTTCTTTAGGACCTTAAATATTTCTCCTATGATGTGATAAGAGCTTAAAAATGTTCTCCTATGATGTCAGTGTTTTTCTATGACGTGATAGAAAAATATTCTCCTGTCATAGGAACTCCTTTTATGACATCACACAAGCTTAAAAAAGCTTGTCAATGTTCCTCAAAGTCATTAGAAGCTTGAAATAGTCTCCCATGAAGCGACAGGAGCTTAAAATGTTTTATGACATCATAAGAGCTTAAAAATGCTCTCCTCCAATGTCAATGTTCTCCAATAGTGTTAGGAGTTTAAAAAATGATTCCATCAGGCTTTACAATTTTGTTGTAACCTTTAGATTTAGGAATGAATTATATAATCTTTCTAGAAGGTTTTCCCTTATACTGATTTTTAGATGAAATATCTTACAGTTATAGTTGACTTTAACAAAGAACATCTTTCCTTGTCGCTGACATGAGTTTGCGTGGTAAGAGATCATAAGTTTCAGGCACATCAACGGAGAGGAAACACTAGCATAGCACCTTCAACACCGTGGTGAATCACACAGCTCTTGATATTCAGCAAACTCCACAATGCATCTGTACAGCCTCTCATCTCTCGCCTAATGCCGAGCAGTTGTGCTTAAATGTGTATAATTTTACATCCTCAGATTCGCACGGCATGTCAGCAGCTCAGAGTGAAGTACACTAATGTTCAAAGGAGTTGTAATATGGAATGATGGGGGGCCTGCAGGAGCTCAAAGTGGTTGACACACAGCTGTCTTTGCAATAAATCTTGTAAATCCACAGTACAAAAAAAGACAGAAAGAAAAAAAAAAGTCTCTCCAGAGGCTTCTTTGTGCAGCATTACCAAAGCTCTGAACAGCTAGCTCAAATGTGAAAAATGCTGTAAGACTTCAACTTTACTTGCAAGCAAATCTCAGCCCTCTGTGGGAGTAAATTGATAATTAGTTTGAATTAGACCATGCAAGTTGTGGTCAACTGACTGTCGAAAATGAAAATCCAAATGACCTTATAAACAAAGCTATACCCACAAGATGCAAGCACACAGTAAATAAACTGAGAAAAACAACGAACAAGATAAAGGAACATCCCGGGTTCAAAAAACGCTTGATCAACAGCATGTTGCATAATGCTGCAAAAATAATGTTGTTTAGTTTGAAAAAACAAAGCTTACTAACCTTTTCTATGTAAATCATATCCAATTTTACTACTCTGCTGCCATGACTATATAACGTAAACACTAAAAAGACCACAGAAACAAGAAAAGCTCAAATAATACACACGTTTTAACAAAAGTGCTTTTAGCAAAGTGCTTCAAACTAGAGATGAGCCACTATTATTGTTGACTGAGCAATTTGAGCCCAGAATATTCCTTAAAAAAAACATTTTAGGAGATGAGGTTAATCTCACAAGTTAATAAATACAACAACTGCCTTACTTCATAACATGCGGCCTTGTATGATTCCCCTTGTCTGCGGAGTAAATATATGGGAAGGTTATGATGTAACTTCAGTTCATGCTTTGGGTCAAGAACAAATTGCATCACTTAATATTTTAGCTTTATATTCAGGCTGGGTGGAAAAAAAAAACGCAGCTTCACATTTCTGTGTAATGAATCTTGCATTATTAATGGCATGAATGGTGAATATACTTGAACTCTCACATGACTGTCTGAGCTATGAGGCCTCCACTTCAAGTTCTGCTCGCAAGTTCATTAATGTAGTTATTGAACTGGGATATTGCAGGCGACGTTATGTACCTTTCTGTCCCAAACATGTTCAATGAATGTTTGAACAACCCAGAGGGACCCGATTCTCTCGCCAAAACGTACTCGAGAGATTTCCCTAATACTTTAAAAGCAGGACTACGGCTGAAGTCGAACTTCTACGAGAGACGTAATACACTTTGCAACTTGGCACACAATGGCACAAAGCCGAGAGCCGAGGTGCTCGCCGTCAGAAGCGCGATTCATGCTGAGTTTTTAACCTAACCTTGCTTTATTAGCTTATTTGATTCGCCATTCTTCTTTTAGTTGATTCAATACATCTCCTATTTGCATAAAACTGGCCGGTAAGATTATCTTCACTTATTCGATCTATCCTAAGAGTCACCTTGTTCTGGATCTTCTACGAATAATGAGATTTTAAATTGGAAGACACTCACACAGAGAGGGAGCCATTTACAGTTAATTCATCTCATTGAGGTACATTGCTTAGAGGTATTGGAAGGTTTAGATTTTCATTCAAGCATCATATTTAACAACGGCTGCCTCCTCCACTTCACTCGCATTCAAATTTAAATGGCTCGAATTTGACTGATCCAATATTGCGTTTGACTGTTGTTATTTTCCTTAAAGCAAATATTTTGGCAAAATTCCTTTCTTGCGAGAAAATTACGTGGCGGCGGGGGGAAGACGAGGATGAGAGGGAGAGAGAAAGCATGTGTCTTTTTGTGTGCATTTTTGTGGATTTATTCATTTTTCTTCCACAGGCATCTGGGTAACACACAGCAACACATGTCCTCCGGGTCATTCTATGAAACCATGGCTTTACTACTTTGAAAAGGCGGTTTTAACTAAATTTGTAAGGTTTTAAACATTCCTTCAGAAAGATGACATGGTTGACTAGAACTGCGCTGACCGCTTTACAGTCTAATTTGATGCTTTGTGCTTTAGTAGAAAGAGATTTTAATGGTAATATAATCAACAAATTTCGAATCAGTTGTTTACTCTACAATATCATGGCAACAAGGCTGACATTGACATTAGATATATATATATATATATATATATATATATATATATATATAAAATGACACTTTTCCCTTTTTTATACTTATACTGTTAAAAAAGTTTACTCTTTGAAAGAATAGTGATTTAATTATGACAGCTATAAAATTTCAATCATTCATTTATTTATTTATTTACAGTGTTGGGGGTAACGCGTGTTACGTAATCAGATTAACTTTTTCAAGTAACTAGTAACTATTTTTTTTTAATATACAAGTAAAGAGTTACTTTTTTCCCCATTTATTGATTGAAAGCTCTCTCTAGTTTTAGAATAAATGTGAACATGCATTAATTCGTCTTACTCAAAAAAAACAGATTCAGTGTTCATCAAAATGAATAAAAACAGTGAAATGCAGTTCAGAATATGACAAAAAAAATTGCAAAAATTAAATATGTAAATAATACAAAAATCATTTACGTATTTAATCCCATTTTATTAACCAGTGTCTTTGCTACTGACCTTCAATGATCCAATTCAACTATACTAATAAGCAAAAAAATTCTCAAGATGAACTAAGGTTTGTTCTTGTTTTTTTTTTTTTTTGCTGAAGAGTGCTGAACTTTCTTGCTCTGTGTTCTACTGTACAGACATACATTTACTTTTCCCTCAGCCTGAGGCATCTGATGTGAAAGAGCTTTTACATTTGCCAAAAATACAACTTTTTATATTAAAAACAAACAGGCTAGGCCTGCCCAGATTAAAAAAATGTCCATAAAAAGTAACGTAATTAGAGGGAGTAACGCAATACTGTAACACATTACTTTTAAAAGTATGTGGTTATGAAATGCCAAAATGTGATGAATAAATATGTATATGCTATAGCTTTAAATTGCATAGTTTTTAATTTATGGATAAGTTAATTCTATTAAAATGCCTAAATAATAATAACAACAACAACAACAGACTACATGCTATAGCTTTTAGTTATTATTGCATATTGGCTAAGAGAGTAAAGAGCACTGGAAGTATAAAGTAAAATAAAATACACTGTGCTGTATTTTGAGGTGTTCTTGTTACTGTGCAAATACAAAAATAAGTACTTAACATGTACACTGAAAAAACTGCTGTAAAAACAATTTTCACTTAGAAACTGCTAGTAAATTTTACAATTAATTATAAAAAAAAAATGGCAAGTAAAACATTCAATTAAATGTAAAATTATTACGTAGTAAGACTGAAAACTACACTGACTTATTATAGGGTTAGTGTAAATTTTAGGGTTTGGTTTTGGGTTATGTGCATAATTTACGGTTATTACTAGCCAAGTGAAAAAATGATAGATTTAAAATGCATTTATTTTATAGTAAGTAAAGTTCAAGTCTAATAACATAATTACTGAAATATCGCTCGAGACTTACTGATATTAAAACTGTAATTAAACTGTAACTTAACTTGGAGTACTATGTGCACAATGTACATTTCTTAATATTAAGCCTAAAATATGTTTTAACGTTACTATTGATGAGGATTGTATGATCTCTAAATGCAAAATATTAAAAAATGTACCTAAAGTATACTTACAATTGTTCTACTTTAGCACCATCAAATATACTTTATATAATATAATATATATATATATATATATATATATATATATATATATAATGTATATACACACTCATTTAGTTGGATTTCAGCGCTACTTCTAAGACTTACTAAAAGTATACTAAAAGTACAACTGCAACCACAGGGTATTTTTATTAAGTACATAATATGTAAATGTATTTGTAGTATACTTGGCATGAAATAAATATACTTTTGTATATTTATCCACCTTATTTTTTAATGCGGAAGTAATGTGTGAAACTTTCGGTTCATAACCCACCGTAGGGAACTAATGAGAAGAATAACAAAGTGCAGTAAACCGCAAAACTGTTTGGACTACAAACCATTGTGTTCGTAATTAAGCTAATATTAATACATTAAAATAATATGGTAAGACACAACAGTTTGCAATATCAAGCAGCAAAACAAGCTGCTTAATATTGTGTTGTACAGCTAAAAATAGCTGGACGCGGATGAGACCGGAAGCCAGACGCATTAAATTTACAAATGGCTGTGGTGGATATATGGAATGTGTAAAAAACAGTTTTACATAAAATAAAAAATCATTTGATTTTATGCTGAAATGTTTAGAAACATTTCCATTTATATTTTTTTAAATATAATATAAAATATATAATATAGTCTACACTATATTGCCAAAAGTACTGGGACACCCCCTTCTAATGAACAGGTTTGACTACTTTAGTAATTTCAGTGAGTCCTAATTTTAATCTTTCAGCAAAAAAAAAAAAAAAAAGTTTGGACAGGACCCTTTTTTATTCTAACATGACAATGCCTCTGTGTATAAGGCAAGGTTCACTTCCAAAACTGTAGCAACAAAGATGGAAGCCTATTTCTGTTCTGAAGAAGGGGGTGTCCCAATACTTTTGTCCATATAGTGTATGTCTGAGTTTTTGGCTCAAGGTCTGCATTTAAAGTCACACCAGAGGTGTTCAGCAAGGGTTTGATCTTGGGTTATGCAGACCAGTCAAGTTCTTCCGCACTGACTAAATCAAACATTTCTCTATGAACCTTGCCTTATACACAGAATAAGTCATTTTAGAATAAAAAATGGTCCTGTCTTGCAATGTTAAAATCACTTTGTAGAAATGTTTACATGAAAAAACAAAATAGCAGCTGTTCTGTTGAACTATCCCTCACATGTGACCATCCATCACACAGACAAAGCTCAGCGATGCAGAACCAGCAAGTTTCAATGCCTGCATATACACTTTGGCACCCTCCCTTAAGCATGTTTGCAAATGTGTGTGCGAGAACGTGTGCGAGCGGAGGTGAAGTTAATTGGCTTTTTATGACTTCAATTATATAACATTATGAACATACAGGCTTAGCAGCTCGTATGTGGCCTCTATTAACAATGTCTTTTGGATTAGCGACTGGGCTTAAGGTTTCTGGCACTGAGCTGTAGCTCATCATAGATTTTAGGAACACCCGGTGCACGAGGGCCTCGAAAATTGTTCCTCGAGACCGTAATCCTGAAAGAGCGATTGCAAACTTGACCACTCCAGATAGAAATCTCCAAGCCTGACGGCATTACACGGAGACGTGCGGTAGCGTGGTAACACGCGCTCGTTGACCTCGCACAAAATACTGTTTCGGAGCGAAAAACACACAGTCTCTCTTCATTATGCCGTTAGTTTGTTCTTTAAAAGCAAATGGTGTGGAAGCAAAACAAGCATGTGCCCGTCCTGAAGCGCAGCTCCTGAGGTGTTAACTAATCTCCAGTGACCAGTCTGTGTGCTGCCTTCACTAATTGCTCCCTGTATTTCAGTCTGGTGTGAGAGCAACCATTGTAGCGAGCGCCCGGCTGGCCCCCAGAGGTCTCACACCTTCATTATCACTCTTTATTGCAAAACCTTCCATGGGCACTCAGCACCAAACAGCCTGTGCGATAAAAATAGAGCCTTTCCCCTCCTCTCCTTTTGGTGGTTTCAGTTTTAATTACCAACACAGCGCCCGAGCCCGAGTCCTCAGCAGGCTGGGCTTTTTGTTCACTAATTAAAGCGAGGAGGGAGTTTATTGAAGGGACCCCAACTATGTGCTCTCATCTATTATTAAGAGGGCAGGACAAATCATTTTCAAATTTAAACGCTGAAACCTGTCCAGGGACGCACTGGGCTTCGGAGAGGGGGGAGGAAAGACGCCGGCGAGCACGCGAGCGCTCTGAAATGGAGAAGAAAGCCGCCTTTTGTCTTGCCGAGGGTGCGCGTTGGCACCCATCACGCATTATGACGCTCCTGTCAGGTACAGTCTGGCAGAGACTCGGTTCCCACCCTCTCGGAGTCTGCCATCTGTCTGCTACGTCACCTCATTGACGCTTTCTGGGTCAAACCGCGTAGCATCGCTGCTAAACTCACTACAGCTTGGATCCCACTCTGATTTAATTGGCGTACCCCCTATGTGTGTTTTGGCTAAACAGAGGACATAAATAAGCAAACAGCAGGCAGGTAATAAGAGGGTGGGACGCGAGATGAGATTGATGTGGGGAACTTCCTCTCTGACTCCCGTACTGGCTAAGCGGGCCCGACCTTGACAGCTGCACAGGTAAAAACAATAAAGCCGGGCTGAAAGCGAACAGCTTGAAAAAGTAACACGCTCTCGGTCCCTCGTAATTATAATAGAATCACAAAAAGCGAGCCATCACGTACAGTACCTGTTTTTCCGAAGCCAACCAGCGACTTGGTTTTGCCGTAATGGAGTTCGCAGGCTTATTCAAATTAGGCCGGTTTGGTTGCTGTAAGTTGACGGGGTGCAGTGAATAGCGAAGAGCGGATAATGAATTTAGCTTGGCTGCGGAGTCTGTGAAACTTCCAGCGGCCTAACAAGCACTACGCACTCTTTGAGCAATTAGTCACTGTCAAATAGGGGCAAATGTAGCACTCTCTACATGCTTGTTAGGTAAAAATCTACACAGAGGTCAGTGACACTAAGGAAAATACAGCATTGCCCACTGATTCATTGAGGGAACAATACTATTTCTTAAAGCCTAAAGGCTTTGGTTGTCTTTTATGGTAAAGTAACCAACATGCTTAAAAATAAGGGGGTTTTTGCAGTGAGGGCATTGAAAAAAACATTTTTGGTTTCCCAAATAACCTTTCAGCAAACAGGCCACGTTCACAGAGCAGCAGAATATGGTTGTCAGTCCTGCATTTGAGTTCTTAACTGTCAGCCCTATTTTTGAAAATTCACAAGAAAGTCCAAAACTGAAATCCAAACTGAAATTACTATAATTCATGAACGCTTTTGAATACAGACTTAAGGTTGGTCTCTTTTTAAAGAAGACCATTAACAGATTATCATGAAATTAAAGCATTAATAAGTTTATAAGTTTAAATTTACAGTAAAGAAAATGTATTGTACTATTTTCTTTTATTTTATATAAAATACATATATTAAAACATAGTTAAAAATACAAAATTGCTAAGCCACATGTCTACACAACTTGTGTTCCAAATTTGAAGTTGATATAAAAAAAAATTGAGGTTCATATGCAATTTTGTTTAGGCGTTACACCAATAAAAGCCACTGTGTGCCACCAAAACTCCATAGAATTTGTTTTTATGCATTTCTGTCACCAATCTATTTATTTCTCTCTCAATACTATGTTTATCATGAAATAACAACCTCATATGGAATCTTGAGACTCAGAGCTTTCCAACGATATGTATTTTATTAAGATTATAAAGAGTTTTGACTCTAAAACACCATAATACATTTTGTAATATGAGGAGACTGCTAAAAGATTTGAAGTACCATTTCTATGATAAAGCAATTTCTGATTTCAAAATGGTTTTCACGGGATGAATTTTGAGATTTTAAGCTATCAAATGCTATATAACTTATGATGATTTCTAAAACATTTGATATTGAAAAAGGCAACGAAGACTTTTTGTGACAAAGGTCAGAACTGTTATGATGTAGATTTGTCATAGACTCTTGTTATAAATTAGTCTATTACTGTTCCTACATAATTTGTAACCCCAAAATATATGATATATAGTTTGTTATCATTACATTAGGATTTAAATGTAATATAGTGAAGTAAACTAAGGCATCCCGCTGACGAGACTGTGAGAGTTATGAGGTTAAGAGCGACAACCACAATTTCATCCATATTGCTATAAAGTATACCATTCTGTGTATAAAATGGGTCCATACATTTAGTGGTCTGCGCCGACTCGTCTGCATGCGTGCTCTGGCGGTTCGTGTGAAAGACTGTGAAACCCAACTTCTTTTGACCTAATGGAGAGCATATTTACTGTCTGAATTGTTCCTTGTCCCCTATATAGTGCACTATGTGCCATTCGCTGTACAGAAAATACTAACTCTGTGAACAAGTGACCGATCTCAGCGGCAGATTGACCATCTATTTATAATGTAGGGGGCGGGACACTTCCGATTCTAGAGAGCATTTGATTGGACAGAACTTATAAGGTGGGAATTTTTTCATTGTTTTGAAACACATAGCTTATAGATAACCTTAAGACTAACATATTTATACTAAAAGCCAAAAAACTTTACTTTTGATTTCACTGGGACTTTAATACAGTTACGTTCACAGACACAATTATTTACAAACGTGACAACCGCATTCTGTAATGCTGGATTCACACTACAGGAGTTTTAGGCCAATTTATACCTGATTTTACCCTCTCAAGGATCAGAGAAAAAATCTTGTCGAGGACCTTGATCAGTTAAGATGTTCGGCGCATATTGTCTGAATAGAGGGCTGTATAGAGGGACGCGGCCATATTTCGCTGATTTGGGACCAGAGTCTGCGCAGTAGAGACTCGGTACCCAAGTCTGCGCAGTAGCAAGCAAATTGGAGCCGCGTCCCACACACACCCCTAATTAGCCTGACTGCTCCAATTTTGTCTGCTTATTGCTGTACCAGAGGCTTGTGTTAAAATAATGCAAATAAAGCCCCAATCTCTTAATTAAGTTCCCGAAAAAGTCCGTTGGCGCCTCAGTTCACTCAGAGAATCTTCTAGGCTCAGCTGTCAATCATGACGTCACGCTCCCGTTTTTACAGTATCAAATAACTAACTAAAACCTAACTTATTTAAAAAACGAACACTTGAACTTACATCAAAGTTATAAAAACTACATAAAATGACAAAAACCATCTTTGGAAAACAATTAAGTGAAATGTAATTATTTAGTTTGTCGCACGTTCCATTAGATTACATGGAGAGGGCGGGGTTTATGACCTATACTGGGACCAGCCACCTGGGGGCGATCAAAACGTTTCGGCTTCACTTTTCAAGACTAGTGCGGCACACTTGGTTTGCACTTACGTGGCCATATTGGCGATACTCGGATTTAAACAACAGCATAGATTGCATGGTTACTGTACAAGTGAATATTGTTCTGCTAATTTACGCTGTCTAAACCAAGGGAAAAAATGTGTGAAAATTATTAGTAAATAGGTGTTAAAGATATGTACCAGCAGTATATTAAGTAAGATATTAGCTTAATATCACTCTCCTGACCGGAAATAAGAAAAAACACGAATATTTTCAAGATTCTTGCCCTGGAATCCTGGTTCAGTTTGGCCAACCACAAACGCCTTTTGTTCCTCAGTTTTTTTTTTTTTTTTTGCACACTTCTCCTTGATTTGTTGTAACTTTTGGCTCTACAAAAATGTTTTCCCGGTCTTACCGATTAGTACAGCCCAAAACATGACAATAATTGACCATTTTCAGCAGCAATAATCAGCTAAATATGCAAGTTTCGTTTGGTTCAATGGCATTGTTTACATTCAGCGACACCTCAGGTGTGAACACACTTGGGTGAGTGTACAAAGCTGCTTGCGCTAGCTAATATATGTAAACATTAGTTGCTAAAATGTTAATTACGATCTTCTGCGTGAGATCGCATGAGGCGCTCTCTCTGGCATGTAATCAATATTGTAGTCTGATGCCCAAATCTGTGCTAAGAAAATCTGCGAAGATTCTCCTTATGTGTGTGCTGCAACCAGATTTCATAATCGGTTAGGATTTTAAAACATAATACAGTGCGAGAGAGTGCCGCTCTGCACAAACGTCGTCTACCGTGTGTTGCATGTTTTCATGTGTGGTTTCGGTAACTTACAGTGACGGAGCTACGAGCTGGAAATTTTTTCTCCACCGAAGCCGCTTCCGTCAGTTTTTTGTTCCGTTCTCCACCGCTGCTGTCGGTTAATGCAGTTGGATGAACTCGACTGGACTCGTCGTGTCAGAAAGTGATATAAAGTTCAGTTCAATGGACGTCGCCATCTTTGATATTACTTTAATCACTGTCTCTATGGTTACTGGTAATGAATACAGCTTGCACATTCATACAAATGAGTTGCTGTGTGAACTGGACATTTCGAGATTCACATCTGTAAGTAAATGTGTTTGTCAATCAAAAATCACTTTAAAACACCTTTTGTGCAATGGAATGGATGGTAAAGTCCATGCCAATTATTAAGAGTAAATTAAGAAAATTAACTCAGAACTCTCATAGATTACATCCCTCTGGAATAGTGGGAAGAACAACGAAAGGGCATTTTGAAGTCATTCAAACGCATACTTCACCTCACTATTTATGCTTTTGCAGCCAATAAAAGTATTTTAAACTAGGCAAGATATTGTATTTTTAAAGATCGCTTGACTGTCTCTTGGCTTTGTTCTACAAAGGCAATGGCATGATGCGCCGTCTTACAAATTATCTACATCTCTCATTTAATATAGTTCATCGTTGTGACCCTTTAAGAACAGCCACTTATAAAGCCTTTGCCTCACGTCTGTTCTGAAAATCAAACACTTCACTAGTACACCAGTCCAAAATAAATGCCACCGTCTCTTGCAATGCAGCTCTGCTCACTTTGAAATATAGATTTTTCAATTACCTACAGAGAGCCTACATTTTGGTATCAGACATCCCACCAAGCGCACATTCAAGTGATTTTTATCTTCTTTTGTTATGAGCAAGCTATAATCTTTAACAGAACTGGCCTTCATTTATGCCAAATATCTGCAATTTTTCAATTGCTTAGCAGAAAAAAAAATAATGTGACCCTGGACCACAAAACCAGTCTTATTTGCAGCAATAGCCAAAAATACATCATATTTTTTCTTTTTTGCCAAAAATCATTAGCACTTAGGTAAAGAGCATGTTCCATGAAGATATTCTGTCAATTTCCTACAGTAAATATACCAAAATGTAATTTTTGATCAGTAATATGCATTGCTATAGAACTTCATTTGGACAACTTCTCAAAATTTTGATTTTTTTGCAACCTCAGATTCCAGATGTTTAAATAGTTGGACAACTATTGTCTTATACCAACAAACTATACATCAATGGAAAGCTTATTAATTTATCTTTCAGATGATGTATAAATGTCAATTTCAAAAAATTGACCCCGATGACAGGTTTTGTGGTCCAGGGTCACATATAATCAAGATCAGTCTTGGGAAGGTTACTTTGGAAATGTTATAGGTTACAGATTACAAGTTACCCGATTTAAAATGTAATAAGTAGTGCAGCTACTTCAATTATTTTATTAAAGTAATGTAACTGATTACATCTGATTACTTTTCTAAATTTCTAACAAATGTTTTCAACTGTTAATCATTTTCAAACATTCAAAGCAGGCAGAGTTACCCTTACAGTATAACTCAACATTGATTACTGTCAGACCTTCATCACTTTAGAGATTATAATAATTTATAATATCATAAGATATAGTTTAACAGCTATAATACTGTTTTTGAAATCAAATCTTTGCATACATATAAACACTGGCATCTAACAATGACTTGGAAATAAAACAGTTAGCAAATAAACAAGTGTCCTATTCTGTGTCCTGAAACACTGGTGTCTCATTTTTTGTGACCCTGGACCACAAAACCAGTCATAAGGGTCTTTTTTTTAAAACTGAGATTTATACATCACATGAAAGCTAAATAAAGAAGTTTTGTTAGGATATGAAAATATTGGGTTGAAATACAACTATTTGAAAATCTGGAAACTGAGGGTACAAACATTTCTAAATATTGAGAAAATTGCCTTTAAAGTTTAAAGTTTAAACACATTTATGGTAGGAAATTTACTAAATATCTTCATGGAACATGATCTTTACTTAACATCCTAATGATTTTTGGCATAAAAGAAAAATCGATAATTTTGACCCATACAGTGTATTTTTGGCTATTGCTGCAAAGATACTCATGCTACTTATGACTGTTTTTGTGGTCAAGGGTCACATTTTAGAGCAGTCAATGCAATTTGGGAAAGAAATCAATCAAATCTGTATGTGTGTGTGAAAATATTCAGATGTAATCGTTAACATTTTCATAAGTAGCTGTAATTGAATTGCACATTTTTCTCAGTAACTGCAACCACATTTATTTTGTAATTAAATGATGTAACTTGGTTACATGTAACTAGTTACTTCCCAACATTGATCAAGATTATAAAAGTATACACAATATACAGGAGTGACAGAAATTGCCAGTCAATTTCACAAAAAATTACAAAGAAGTGGCAAGCATTGAATTAAATGTGAAATTGTGAGGTAGAATTTTTTTTTGTACAGTGGAACACACACTGTGACATCAAATGCTTTTTTTCTCCCTCCATTTTCATTGTGTAAAATTATTTAATTTCGGGATATGCATTTAAAAAGGTACATTTCTCCCTTGGATGGATTTTTCCAATATATAGAAGGACGGATATATAGGTCAGAGACCCTAACGCCTTATCAGAAATTCACCGTTGCCTGGTTATTAAGGACAGCTTAGGTGGAGAAGGCTGAAGTACCACGAGGGGTTAAGGTGAATTGATTGCCTGTGGACATGTTAAACATGACCCTGTCAGGCCTGCACTCCACTCCTAAAATGCGCCAACCTGTGCACCTCGCTGCAAGTAATCAGCTGTAGAAAGGGTTTAATAAAATTCGGAGGGCCCGAGAACTGGCCCCAGGGGGTGTTTTCTACCAACTTGAAAATAATCAAAACCCGCGGCAAGAGACATTTGCGGCGTGTTATCGCAGAGAGCATAGTAAATGCCTCACCATATCAGAGCCCTTTAAAAATATAAATAAAATTGCCGCATGGCCGCGTCATACTAAAGCTGCTTGAAACACACGAACTGCGCGGCCGGGACGGGAGCACAACAATGGCGCGGGGTGTCGGGTAAATGTTCGCCACATTCATAGGCACCAGCTTGCGGCACGGGGGCAATGAGAGGATAATTACGGGGGTAACTTGGGCTCAATCTGTCTGTGTGCCCCCTCCCCCTCCCCCTTGAAGGGGTGTTTCCCTTGATTAGCCCAACTCGGGGTGCAGCCCCCTCTGCGGATAGCAGATTGAAGTTCATCACGGGGGTCTCAGCTGCCAGTGTGTAGCGATGAATTGCCTGCTGTAAGAAGGTGTTGACAGGAGCAGCTGGACATCAGCGAGTGATGAAAAGAAAGGGAAATTCATTGAGACCCGAGACAGAACGGTCCGCTGGGGAGAGAGGGGCCTCGGAGAGAGAATCTGGCATCTGCTGGACGATAACCGAACTGCAACCCGTCCTGAAGGAGTCAAGGAAATCTGGGAGGGAGGCAGTGTTATGTCATCTAAAAAAAAAAAGAAAAAAGATTTGTTTTAAGAATTTCACCTGAAACTCACTTTTCTTCTTCTCATTAATAATGTAATAAATGTATTGTTATATGTGAATTTGTAATAATACAATACAATAATACACAGTAGCAAAAATAACATACAAATGAGTAAAAAAAAAAAAACAGCAACAAAAAAAACATTTATTTTACAGTTTCTTAAATATTTGCTTATTACTACAATATTAGCCATTTATTAGTACTAATTAGGCACATATTAATGCCTTATTCTACATTCCTAAACCTATCCAATACCTAAACTTAACAACTACCTTACTAAGTATTAATAAGCAGCAAGTTAGGAATTTATTGAGGGAAAACTCATAGTTAATAGTGAATAAGTGTTCCCTATTCTAAAGTGTTACCAAAACATCACAATAAATGGTTTTCATAATAATAATAATAATAATAAAAACCTAAATCACACTTGTATTTTGTGAGCAATAATAATATACAAGTGAGTTTTAGATATTTTGAAATAGCATTTTTAAAAATGATAATAAATCCAAAACTCACTTGTATTTTGTGAGTATAACAATAATTGTTATTATTATTATAGTGAGGTTTAGATATTTTGAAAATAATTAAAAAATACATAATAACAAAAATTTACATTTGACATTAAAATGTACACTATTTTTGATAATAACAAAAATAAAATAAAAATAATATATCTAAAACTCACTTGTATTTAAAAAACATTAAAACTAATTGTATTTAATAATAATGTACATTTGACATTAATATTTACACTATCTTTGGTAATAATTAAAAAACATCAAAACGTCTTGGTTACGTATGGTAACCCTCGTTCCCTGATGGAGGGAACGGAGACGTTGTGTCGAAGTGACGACTAGGGGTCGCTCTTGAGAGCCCGAACACCTCTGACAGCTTTGAGAAAAGGCCAATGAAATTGGTACGCAGTATTTGCATAGCCCGCTCCGCCCCGGAGATCCGGGCATAAGAGGGGGGGGCTAGGCAACACTCATTGTTCTGATCTGAGGAGCCGAAGCACCCGGCTACACTCAGAGGCGGTCCGAGGTTGTGGCAAGGGGGACACAACGTCTCCGTTCCCTCCATCAGGGAACGAGGGTTACCATACGTAACCAAGACGTTCCCCGTCTGTCGTTCACGTTCGACGTTGTGTCGAAGTGACGACTAGGGGTCCCAGTTGAAAACGCCACAACCAGCGGACCGCGTCACGAGTGCATGGAGTGCAAATATTAACAGGTCTTGCGTGTTAGATAAATGTCACTCACCTCTACGTGACCTTCCAATGCCCAAGAGCTTCAGCCAGCCTTTCCTCACCTTTGGTTGAACATCTTGGAGAACATTGGGCCAGTGTCCGTCCTCCCCGGGGGGGGGGATGGGCACTACGGAGACCACACCCTGCCCGGAGGGAGGTATTTGTGTGGAGAATACACTTGAGGGCTCGCACTAGGGGAGCACAACAAGGGGACGATCCTGAGGCAGGCTCCGCATGAGGAGAGACTGCTGAGCTCAGGGTCGGAGACAAGTTTTGTCTTAAGGGAAACACCGCATCTCTGGGAGTATAGGTGGAGATACACACATGGGGCCGCATTAGGAGCCACTACATGTGGGGCACCAACCTAATATGAGAGTTCACAAAAGGCAACCTAACCTCATATTAGATTCTGATAGCTAGTTCCTCCGCTGAACATAGCTACGTTGCGGGTGCAACATGATGGAAATTGTCGTTCAGGGTTCACGCCAGGAAACTTACTGAACTGGGGAAGCGTCATCACCCGTGGGGAACGACGCTTCAGCAAGCTTCCACACCGTGTCAGCTTCAGGAGTTACTGGGCTTGCGTTCAGGACTCCCGAAGAGACTGGTTCTACACGCAGATTGTAGAACCTGGCAAACGTGTTAGGTGTAGCCCAACCTGCAGCTCTGCAAATGTCTGTTAAAGAGATCCCGTTCGCCAGCGCAACCGACGCTGCGACGCCCCTGGTGGAGTGGGCGTGCACCCCCAGCGGGCAGGGCACCCCTGTGGCCTGGTAGGCCAAACGAATCGCATCCACAATCCAGTGGGAAATTCTTTGTTTGGAGACAGCTTTCCCCTTCTGCTGTCCTCCAAAACAGACAAAGAGCTGACTCGACCGTCTGAAGCTTTCAGTACGTTCCAAGTAAATGCTCAGGGCACGGACTGGGCATAACAAGGAGAGGTTGGGGTCGCCTTCCTGAGAAGGGATAGCTTGCAGAGTGACCACCTGGTCCCTGAAGGGAGTGGTGGGCACTTTGGGCACATAACCGGGCCGGGGTCTCAGGATAACGTGAGAGTTAGCCGGCCCGAATTCGAGGCACGAGTCACTGACGGAGAGGGCTTGGAGGTCTCCCACTCTTTTGATCGATGTGAGCGCAGTCAGGAGAGCCGTCTTTTGGGAGAGAGCACTGAGTTCGACTGACTGGAGCAGCTCAAAGGGATCTGACTGTAGGCCCCGGAGGACCACAGACAGATCCCAAGAGGGGACAAGGCGCGGTCTGACGGGGTTCAGCCTGCGTGCACCTTTAAGGAATCGTATACCCAAATTGTGCTTCCCAACCGATCTACCTTCCACCAGGTCGTGGTTAGCGGCAATAGCGGCTACCTGGACCTTAAGTGTTGAAGCAGAAAGGTGTCTATCCAGTCCTCCTTGGAGGAAGGAAAGCACCGTTCGGATGCCACATCTCCGTGGGTTCTCCCCCCGGGAGGAACACCAGTTTGTGAATTTGCGCCATCTGAGGTCGTACAGCCGCCTCGTGGAAGGAGCTCTCGACTGCAACAGAGTGTTTACCACTGCCAGTGGGAGATCTCTGAAATCCTCCTGGTCGCGTCCAGGGACCATACGTGGAGGTTCCAGAGATCTGGGCGCGGGTGCCATATCGTGCCCTTCCCCTGTGAAAGGAGGTCCTTCCTCAGGGGAATGCGCCAGGGAGGAACGGGGGAGAGGAGCACCAGCTCTGAGAACCAAACCCTGTTGGGCCAGTAGGGGGCCACCAGCAGGATCTGTTCTCTGTCCTCCCTGACTTTGCACAGGGTCTGTGCAATTAGGCTCACTGGTGGAAACGCATACTTGAGGAGGCCCTGAGGCCAGCTGTGTGCCAGTGCATCTGTGCCGAGGGGCGCCTCGGACAGACCGTACCACAACTGGCAGTGAGTGTTCTCTATCGAGGCAAACAGGTCGACCTGGGCCTGACCGAAAAGACTCCAGATCAGCTGAACCGTCTGAGGGTGAAGTCTCCACTCGCCCCGAAGCGAAGTCTGTCGGGAGAGCGCGTCCGCTACCCAATTGAGTTCGCCCGGTATGTGGGTGGCTCGTAGAGACTTGACATTGTTTCGACACCAAAGGAGGAGATGGCGGGCTAGCTGTGATATGCGAAAGGAGCGTACACCGCCCTGGTGATTGATGTAGGCTACAGTCGCAGTGCTGTCTGTGCGGACCAGCACGTGTTTGCCCTGAACCGAAGGTCGGAACCTCTTCAGGGCCAAAAACACTGTCAGCAGTTCGAGGCAATTGATATGCCAATGCAGCCGAGGGCCCGACCAGAGCCCTGCAGCTGCTTGCCCATTGCATACGGCGCCCCAGCTTGTGTTGGATGCATCTGTCATAACCAAAATGCGCCTGGACACTTGTCCTAAGGGCACCCCGGCCCGTAGGAACGAAATGTCTTTCCAAGGACCGAGGGTTTTTAGACATACGGGTGTGACGTGCACCCGGTATGAACCCTGGCGCCATGGCCATCTCGGGACTCGGGAACGCAGCCAGTGTTGTAACGGTCTCATGTGCATCAGGCCCAGCGGCGTGACGGCGGCTGCGGATGCCATGTGACCCAGGAGCCTCTGAAATTGTTTGAGGGGGACCGTCGGGCTGCGTGAGAGCTTCTGGACGCAGCTCAGCACTGACTCTGCACGCTCCGGGGAGAGCCGTGCACTCATGGCAACCGAGTCTAGTTGTATACCGAGAAAAGAGATGCTCCGTACCGGGGCGAGCTTGCTCTTTTCCCAGTTGACCCGAAACCCCAGATGGGCCAGATGGTTGAGAACCACATCCCTGTGTTTGCATACCAACTCCTGAGAGTGTGCTATGACCAGCCAGTCGTCGAGGTAATTGAGAATGCGGATGCCCCTCTCCCGGAGAGGGGCAAGGGCTGCCTCTGCGACTTTCGTAAAGACGCGGGGAGACAGGGAGAGCCCAAATGGAAGGACTTTGTACTGAAATGCTCGACCTTCGAAGGCAAACCGCAGGAAGGGCCTGAGTCTTGGAAGAATCGAGACATGAAAGTACGCGTCTTTCAGGTCTATCGCCACAAACCAATCCTGGAATCTGATGCACGTGAGAATGCGTTTGAGCGTTAGCATTCTGAAGGGGAGCTTGTGAAGGGCCCGATTCAGAATCCTCAGATCCAGGATTGGTCTTAAACCGCCACCTTTCTTGGGTACAATGAAGTAGGGGCTGTAGAACCCTTTCTTCATGTCGGCCGAGGGGACCGGCTCTATCGCGTCCTTCGCCAGAAGGGTCGCGATCTCCGCCCGAAGAACCGCAGCATTCTCGTCCCGAACCTCGGTAGAGAAGATGCTGCTGAACTTGGGCGGATTGCGTGCGAATTGGATAGCATAGCCGAGTCGGATGGTTCTGAGAAGCCAGCGAGAGAGGTTGGGTATCTCGAGCCAAGCTGTAAAACTCTCTGCCAACGGTCTCAGGGGGACCACCGACGTACCTCGGGTGGGTACGGTGTGACTGAGTTGTGGTGAAAGCCCTTTGTTCGGGGGCGTGCTGTCCCGGAGGACACAAGGTGCTTTGATCGCCATAACCGACATACAAGGATCCGTGAGAAGATCGCCTGAGCTCAGGGGATCGACTGACGGATGCGCTTGTTTCTCTGTCAAAGTATGCAGAAGCGCAAGTTTTGCGGTTGAGCATGCTTTGGTGTGTTTTGGTGGCTGGGTACCCCGGAGGGACCCAGCCATGGAAGGATCGACCATCGGAACCGACAGACAAGGATCCATCAGAAGATCGCCTGAGCTCAGGGGATCGACTGATGGATGCACTTGATTCGTCAAAGCATGCCAAAGCGCAGGCCCTGCGGTTGAGCATGCTTTGATGTGTTCTGGTGGCTGGGTACCCCGGAGGGACCCAACCATGGTGGGTGTACCGATCATCGTAACCGATAAGGATCCAACGGAGGACCGCCTGAGTTCAGGGGGTCGACTGAAGGATGCACTTGGTTTGTCAAAGCATGCAGAAGCGCCAGAGATGCGGTCGAGCATGCTTTGACGTGCTTCAGTGGCTGGGTACCCCGGAGGGACGCAGTCGCACTGGTTTTTACGCCCAGAGAAGAAAGAAATTGCTCTTAAATTGACCATGTGGTGGCTGTCCGCCGTGAGGCAGACAGCCAGGATGGAGCCGAAGCCCACACTCGTCCCCTCGCCGAGTGTGGATCTAGACAGGTCAGCAGATCTCTCTCCCCTGGGCGGCTCACTTCAGGAGCGCTTCGAAGCCTGATGAGGGTTCCTAGCGGCCTGAAAATGAGCTAACGGCGCCACCTTCTTGCGAGAACTCGACGGCAAGGCTGGTTTGGGTGCAGGACCAGCCTGAGGCGGGCCCTGAACCAGTCTGGAGAAATGGGGGCGTCAAGAAAGCGAACTTTCTCAGTGTCCTTCATTTCCGCCAGATTTAGCCAAAGGTGGCGCTCCTGGACCACCGTAGTGGACATCGCTCTACCCAGAGCCTGCGTTGCGACATTTGATGCTCGGAAGCATACACAGAACTGAACGCAGTTCCTGCGACACTCTGAGGCGAGATCTCCCTCGTGCAGATCTTATAACACTTTGCCTGGCAGCCAGCAGGATGGCAAAGGTGTGCATGGTGGACACAGCCTGTCCAGAAGACGTGAACCCCTTCACGCTCTGGACGAGAGCCTATGTGGTCCCACCAGGGGGCAGGGCATCAGATATGCAGGTGCTGTACTGAAGCGCCCACCCGCCTGGAGAATCCACGAAGCCTCTCGCGCTGGACCGCCATCGAGGGAAATGAGGGAGGAGGATCTGATATATCGTGTTTCAGCCGAAAAAAAAAGGCCTATCACGATATAGTCAGTCTCGTACGTTACCGAAGCCATGAACACACAGGATGAGGCGGAGGGTTTTTTCTCACTCAAACCTGATGTGTTTCGGTTATCTTGTTCAAGCACGCCCACCACTTCAGCGTCTGCTCAAACTGAGACTCGCTCCCCAGCTTGCTCAGTCGAAGCATCAGCTTCCCATGGTTTAAGTCCTCCCTCCGATGCTGCAGCCAACCTCTCAACCAGCTTTTAAGGTTTTGAACAGAGTAAAGTTGTAAAAAGAACTAATAATCTGTCCAAAAACCTAAACGGGGGTCGCGAGGAACGAGCGATCCGCGGGGGGAAACCCGGCGGAACTAACTCATTTCCTATTGCTCGCCATCGACGCACATCGCAGCGGCCCTCGTACCCGGAAGTAGAAGGGCCGAACGGAAGCGGTCGCGGTGAGCCGCGGCTTCGCGGCTCGTGAGCAGCAACCCATAGTTATGTTCCCTTCCGCAAGCAGAACACAAACTATCAACGAAGCGATGTATCAGCGTGAGACTAGCTCAACCCTGAGCACAACGATCGTGCCGATTGTTATTGTTTACGAGGAAACCGCAACCAGGAAGACACGGACGGAAAGGCAAATGTAAACACAATCCATCCGTGTCGGCTCTTTCAGAGAAATTACTCCTTTTCAGGAGGAAAAGCTCTTTAGAGATCGTCGTCGAAGCACCCAGGGGTATTCTCGCTTACCAAGAGAAGGGTTAAAGGGAGAAACCGCTGCTCGTGCCATAGATCCAACGACGAAGAGGTGAGTAATGCTGTTTTCCCCTAAGAGAATACTGCATTCGGCTCCGAAGAAACAGAACAATGAGTGTTGCCTAGCCCCCCCCTCTTATGCCCGGATCTCCGGGGCGGAGCGGGCTATGCAAATACTGCGTACCAATTTCATTGGCCTTTTCTCAAAGCTGTCAGAGGTGTTCGGGCTCTCAAGAGCGACCCCTAGTCGTCACTTCGACACAACGTCGAACGTGAACGACAGACGGGGAACTAAATGTATTTAATAATAACTGAGCGTTTTAGATATTTGGGGAAAAAAAATTGTTTTATAATAACAGTAATGTACATTTGACATTCAAATGTACACTATTTTTGATAATAATAGCAAAAATAAAATATCTAAAATTCACTTGTATCCCAAATTTCTTCCAGACATGAAAATATCCAAATGATGTGTCATTAGTAACTCATTGAAATAATCAATAATTTTTTGGTGTGTGAAAAATTATGTTTTATGGTTGGTCATAAATGTGACCGTAGGATAATGTGTGTACTGAATTAACATATTTCTGCAGTCATAAAAATTGTAATTTATCCAGCTATTTTAAACTGTTTGATCACATTCTAGGGTTATTATGCATAAAAACCTTATACAACACTGATAGGAATACTGAGTAAAAAAAATAAATAAATAAAAAATACAACCATTAACGTATTTCAAAATTGTTACATTTTTGTAATGTTGGCACTAACCATGTGAAACTGCACATCTTTAATTGAGACACTTTATTTTTTTTTCCCAATATTTGCAGGAAGTGCACTAAAACATCAGTCAGTAAGGTTTTTAGAGCTTTATAGGTTTTATAAATGGGTTAAGAAACATTACAAAATAATTGTATTTAATAATAATAATAATTATTATTATTATTATTTTTTTTATTTCCATTTAATTGTACACTTACTACGTCATCATCTTTTATTAATTCATATTTATTATTATTTAGTTAATTAAAAATCTTATGTTAAAATAGAAATTCTAAAACATATATAAAATAAATAATTATATTATCATTTAAAAAAAAACATTGTACATATATATATGTTTGTGTTATTTAAAAAAAAAAAAAAATGTGTTAAAACAAATTAAAGATTCTTATAATTCCCGTAGGCTGAATGGTGGAAAATCTCATGTGGTTTCAGTCGCCCACCACAAAACTGTCAGAATGTCAACAAAGTTATCATGCAAATTGTGTGTGAAAAATAATGACTAATGCCTGAAACTGAAGCTGCTCACATGTGAGTAAATAGTAAAAACAAATAGCCCGGTTAGTTGTGATTCCCAGTGTAAATGAGGTATGATGGTGAGTGTGCTGGCACACTGAACCTCAGCCTCTGCCAGTGCCCTGGGGTTACACTTGGCTCTATTGGTGTGATTTCACTATCCTTAGCATTAATGAACTGCCTACCCGTGCAAATGAGCTTTTAATGGGTGTTACTCTGCTAGTGCGGTCCTACCTCACACAAAAGGCGTTTTACGGGCCGACGCCACCCTCCCAATTTCGCTCGAGTAAGTAATTGTGGCTTGCAATCACACCGGCGCTCCAATAAAGTGCTAAACAAGGTCATTGCTGCACTCGCTGGAATAAGCTCTCCTATTTAGTCTTTCCAAAAGATGCGGCCTATATTGTCCCAAAAGGTTTCAGATTGCTTTACAGTGCAAAGCAAGATCTGCTCACAATGGTAATGTTCTTAATTTGTCGCTATCATGAAATAACTGGCTCATTTCTACATTGTGGTGGATTTTATGTCCCATGAAACAATACTGCATATTTCGGGTAACACTTTACACTTTAACATGAATTAATGTTTTAACTAACATGAACAAACAATGAACAAAACATTTATTACACTATCTATTAACCTTTGTTAATGTTAGTTAATAAAAATACAATTGTTCATTGTTTGTTCATGTTATTCAAAGTACATTAATGTTAACAAACACAACTTGTGATTTTAATAATGCATTACTAAAATGCTAAAATTATCTAAGATTAATAAATGCTTTAGAAGTATTGTTTATTCTTAGTTCACTAATGAACCTTATTGTTGTGTGTTATATTTTACATAAAATGTAAATGCTTTCCATGTATATAAGTACTCCATTAAAAAAAATCACAATAATTAGTACTTAATAATAATAATAATAATACAACTTTTGAGGCTCTTGATAATTTATATATATATATATATATTTATTATGATTTTTTTTTTTTTCCCCATGAAACAACACTCAAGTGGTGTAATAATAATAATAATAATAATAATAATCTTAAAAAAATAATCATTAACAAATTTTGTTGTCCCCAGTCATTTTTTTCTTATCTTCGCGTTTAAATAATGGGTGCATAAATATTTTTAAAATAACAATTTTGAGTATTAGTGTATATATTTGGCACAAAACACAATTTATTGTGATCATTTACATTCTTAATTTACACTATCATGGAATAACTGGCCTTTCATTCCTACAGTTTAGTGGATTTTGTGTTCTCTGGATGGAATAACAATAAAACAACAATTAATAATAATAATAATAATAATAACAACTTCTTGGGAGCCCTTTGGGAGAAAATGTTTCATACACTACCAGTCAAAAGTTTTTGAACAGTAAGATTTTTAATGTTTTTTTTTTTTAAGTCTTTCTACTCAGCAAGCCTGCATTTATTTGTTCCAAAGTACAGCAAAAACAGTAATGTTCTAAAATATTTTTACTTAAAATAACTGTTTTCCATTTGAATATACATTTTTTATTGTAATTTATTCCTTTGATTTTAAAACTGAATTTTTAGCAACATAACTTCAGTCACATGATATTCGGATTTGCTGCTCAAAAAACATTTATTATTATTATAATGCGAATAGAATAGAGAGAGTAGAATTTTTTCAGGTTTCTTTGATGAATAGAAAGTTCAGAAGAACAGCATTTATGTGAAATAGAAATATTTTGTAACATTTTTAAATGTCTTTATCATCACTTTTGATCAATTTAAAGCCTCCTTGCTAAATAAAAGTATTCATTTCTAATGTCTTTCCCCTTCAAGAAAAAAAAAAAGATACTGACTTTAAGCTTTTGAATAGTAGTGTATAGTTTTACAAAAGCTTTTCGTTTCAGATAAACGCTGATCTTTGAATCTTCCTATTAATCAAAGAATCCTGAAAAAAAAAAAATGGACTCAACTGTTTTAAATATTTATGATAATAATAATAATAATATAATAACAGCAAATCAGCATATTAGAATGATTTCTGAAGGATCATGTGACACTGAAGTAATGATGCTGAAAATGTAGTTTTGATCAGAACAGAAAACAGTTATTTTAAATAGTAAAACTATTTCTAAATTTGACTGTTTTTGCTATACTTTGGATCAAATAAATTCAGGCTTGGTGAGCAGAAGAGACTCCTTTAAAAAACATTAAAAACCTTACTGTTCAAAAACTTGACTTGTGGTGTATATATTCATAAATGTGCATTTTTGAGTAGTGGCATAAATACAATTTATTGTACTGCAAGAACAAAGAACAAAGTATAAATCACATGTCTTCTAAAAATGAGGAGAAGGGTAAAAAAAATTATCTGAAGCATAAAACGTAACATGTCCACCCAATTTATACTGGACATGATCTTTTATTTTTCATTAGTAATAGATGTTTATTTCAAGCTAGTAATGGACTTCATTAGCATAAAACATCAACTCTGTTACACATTGCACTGTAAAAAGTTATTTAACAGGGTGTACAAATTTCATGCATGTAATAATTGATCAGTATTATTAGGTTCTACTTGAGAGACAGATCTTCTTCCTCTGATAAGTCTAGAAAATAATTAAATTTGTACTCTTTTTTATTTTAAACAAACCTGCTAAGTGAAGAATCCAGCCACTGTAGGAACGACCCAACTATATTAGCGGGTGTCCAGGGTGAGAGTAGATGGCTGTTGTTCAAGCAGCATTACATGTTGTGTTGGCCTGTGCAGACACAGACGTGATGAAAGCCCCTCTGTTCATGGCCATGTTTGCTGGGATGGCTTCACAGCGATGATAAGGAAGTCTCACAGCCTTGCTGACACCCGCTACTGCTTAATTAGCCAGAATCAGCCCAGCCCTGTAGGAGAACGAGAGAGACAGGGAGAGAACGACTAATGATTAATGATAAAACTCCATTTGAATACATCCGCTGACACAACACTACATGTCACAGGGCGCTCAGCGTGTACGTCCACGTGTAGTGCGGCGAGGATTTCTCCGCTTTAATGTTGCTTCCTCATTTCAGTGCATTAAGCTTCTAATGGTGGGTCGGCACTCCGCTCTGCTATATGACACCTCTTCGAAAACTCTAAGTGTATTGCTAAATCAATTGCTCTATTGATCCACAACTAATTAGGGCAGGATAAATGGTTGAAGTACACAAATATTGGTCCACTGATGAGCCAATAGACTGCAGGAGGCATAAATTCAGCGATAGATGGAGAGGTGTCAGACAGGCGTTTCAAGACTTGTTAGTGCCTGCACTAAACTAAATGAAACGCCATATGAGGGTATCTGTCAGCTAAATGCGCTCATTGAGAATTTACTTGATCTTCTGGAACCTCACATAAGAGAGATTTATGTGGCATAGTAAAATGAGACTTCTATACTAGTCGATTTAATTGTGTTCGTTATTCGAGATGCATCGATACGCTGCGTATTGTTAAATTTGTATAGAAGGGCCTGATTTAGCATGAAGTAGGTGAATACAGTGGGAAATGGGAAAGCATATCGTCTTTATCATTAATCTTTATGTTTTGTTACTAAAAGTCAGTATTAAAAGGAATAATTTATCAAAAAAAATTCTTTTTAAAATGTAATTCATTTATCGGAACGTTCAGCATCAGTACTCCAGTCTTCAGTGTCATATGATTATTTAGAAATAATGCTAATATAATTTCTAATATTTCTTATTACTATCAATGTTAAAAACATTTATTTTTGTGAAAAGTAACCTTTTTTTCAGGATTTTTAAGAAATTAATGTAGCATTTTTTTAAATAATTGGCTTTACTGTCATTTACAATCAATTTAAAAAATCCTACTTGGAAAAAAAAAATAGCAAAAAATACAGATCCCAAACTTTTGAACAGAAGTGCATGTTTAAATAATAACAATGAATGAATAAATGACCAAATTAATTAATGACGTGTGACCGGAACTCTGTCTAACGGCAAAATAACGCCCTAAATAACTAAATGAATTAATTGGAAATAAATAAAATAATAATAAACAATTAAACAACTGCTAAGAGTGTACTGCTACAGTCAGATGTTATAGCGGATTGGATGACAGCATTTGAAACAGACGTTTTTACATGTGTAAAGTTCAAAAACATATAACATATATAAACTTTACAATTCCATTATATCAGAAATATCTTTGTAGAGTTACATTTTATGCTGTTATGTAGATATTTTGAGTCCCTAACCTCACGCTCAGAAAAAAAAGCTGTCACTAGGGTGGTACCTTTCCAAAAGGTACACTTTTAGCTACTAATATGTACCTTTAAGGTGCCAATATGGTTGCTTAAGGTGTACCTTTTTTTCTTCAGAAACATAAATATGCAATACAGTTGAAGTCAAAAATGTACCTACATCTCACACAATCTGCAAAATGTTATTTTACCAAAGTTAGAGGGATCATACAACATGCATGTTATTTTTTATTTAGTACTGACCTGAATAAGATATTTCACATAAAAGACATTTACATATAGTCCACAAGAAAAAATAATAGTTGCATTTATTAAAAATTACCCCCTTCAAAAGTTTACATACACTTGATTCTTAATACTCTTAATAGTCTTTTTTGTTTTTTTGTTTAGTGATAGTTGTTCATGAGTCCCTTGTTTGTCCTGAACAGTTAAACTGCCTGCTGTTCTTCAGAAAAACCCTTCGGATCCCACAAATTCTTTGATTTTCCAGCATTTTTGTGTTTTTGAACCATTTCCAACAATGACTGTATGATTCTGAGACCCATCTTTTCACACTGAGGACAACTGAGGGACTCATATGCAACTATTACAGAAGGTTCAAATGCTCACTGATGCTTCAGAAGGAAACACGATGCATTAGGAGCCAGAATGAAGATGTGTACATTTTTCTTATTTTGCCTAAATATCTTTTTTTTTTTTCCATTTAGTACTACGCTTCAGAAGCTACTTACGTTTTCCGGAAGAAAAATAAGTGAAATTTACACTAATCTTCAAATTCATAAAGTTTTCACCCCTGGCTCAATGCATTGTGTTTCCTTCTGTAGCATCAGTGAGAATTTGAACCTTCTGTTGTAGTTGCATATGAGTTCCTCAGTTGTCCCTACAGTCATTGTTGGAAAGGGTTCAAATACACAAAAATGCTGAAAAACCAAATAATTTGTGGGATCTGAAGGGTTTTTCTGGACAAACAAGGGACTCATGAACAACCATCACTTAAAAAAATAAAAAATAAATAAATAAATAATAATAATACAGCTGTGGATCATTCAGGTAACAACACAATATTAAGAATCAAGTGTATGTAAAATTTTGAACGAGGTCATTTTTATAAATTCAGCTTTTATTTTCTCTTGTGGACTAAATGTACACGTCTTTTATGTGAAATATTCTATTCAGGTCAGTACTAAATTAAAAAAACAACATGCAATATGTATAATCCCTCTTACTTTAGTAAAATAATGAACATTTTGCAGATTCTGCAATTTAATCTTTTGACTTCAGCTGTAGACACTGTCTAGAGTAAAAGGATTCTATAATTGGTCATTGATGCTTAGGTTTAGATGCTGTCAGCATTATAATAGCAGGTTTCAGCATCTATGTAAATGTAAAAAATAAATAAATAACATTAAAAATGAACACATAATACATAATTTCATTAAGGATGTTTAAAAAGTCACACTGATTTTTTTTTTTTTTAATCAGTTGTCATTAAGACCATAAGATTATTACATTTCAGCCTTGAGTTCTCTGAGACCCTAAAGAGGACACGAGTGTTAGGATTCCCATTTTACCTGTATTCCCCCCCTTAAGGGTATAAGTGCTGTCCATTTTACTTCACAGCATTTGACACTTCCCTTATTTTCATTTACGTCTTTTTTCCTCTCTCTCAAGTGCCCTATTTTGCCATTAGACAGCGTTCCGGTCACACGTCATCAAATTCTAATTAGTTTCAGCTGACAGGGTGTGTCCCTCAGGTCAAAGGTCAGGACCGGTTGTAGGGGGATGATGGCGAGTAGAAGGGTCGTGGCAGAGCTCAGGGATCAGAATCCTCATTACAGCGATCTGTTTGCCCTTAAATCAACCTGGCAACCGAGCGCAGACATCCACTGTGTCTCCCACAGCCCCGTGTTTGTCATACACACAGAGCCTTTCCCAGAGATCTTCTCTTTCATCGCTGCTTGTTTGTCCGTTCTTTATTCCCGATGCCCCCAGCGCTAATGTCAAAACAACAGTTGATGTTATTTCTCCAGGGGTGAGGGGGGCTCCGCTGCGCCCTCTGCAGGACGGCCGCGGGAGCGCGGCTTGAAACCACGCGGCCCTGACACGCAGCTGAGTCATTAACCCAGAAAACACACCATTTGCCGGGATTGTCAGAACAGATGTTTCAGAACTATTTCCCCGAAAGCTTAAAATCTGGAATACGTCTTAAATTAATAACCACCCCTCCGCCCTTCAGTTCCTCAGTCAATGCTAAGTGCCCTTGTTGACTCAATTGGATTAGCACTAATATGTAAACACAGGAGGTAAAAGAGTAATCCTCCAGTGAAAGCAAAAAACAGGAGATAAATAAATCAAAACGGCACGTTCTCTACTTTATAACAATAAACGCGAGGCGAACGGAGGATTGATTGAACTAGGGGTTTGATACCGCAGACCTAAACGCGTTCGAGACGAGTGTTTTGACCATCCAGTGGCAGAGTAATTACCCGTTCGTAACTCAGTTGGATAATAAGAGGCAAACCTTTGGGGGATAAGACACAGAGTTGTTAATTATTAAACGCTTACATCAGCCAAGCGCTAGAGAGTTGCAATTATTAATGTTGTTGTTCTTGTTTGTGCTTAAACACAACTGCTGCTGTTAATATCCTCATTAACCAAAATGAATGATTTTATTACTCTTGATTTGGTCTGGGGTTTGCTAATGCATCTGGGTTGTGTCGTCAGTGCGAATTGAGGGATAAACATCAACGTCAGATGAGCCGCGTTTGTTTATTTCCCTCCACATAACGGGAATATTCAAACAAAACAGACAAATGTGTCGCTCACCTCTAAAAATACACTGTAATTGAGCAGCCGGTGGAGAATAGCACGGATGATAGCTGTGGATTTAGACTGGAAATCATTAAAAACTTACGGCAGAAACAAAATAGTCGGGATTAAGCAGAAACGGCTGAGATGGAGGCGTGTCATTTTAATGCCTCATCTAAAATGGTCTGAGGTTTTTGAGTTTCTACCCCACCCTGGAAACGCCAAGGTGTCCTCAAAACGTCTTGTTGCATTAGAGCAAGTCACAGTATTAACATTCAAAATACCTCTTCTTTAGAAATCACTTTACAAGGCAAAAAATAAAAAAGTTGAATTAATGAGCTTCACCTTGGATTAAAACTAATAACTGACTATTAATTACATCCAAAATATCAAGAATATTTAAGCTCAAGGATCAAAGGGACATCTGCCAGCATTCATAACAGGGATCTTTATATATAGTCATTTATTCAGCGTATTTAGGTCAAAAAAAAAGTCAGATATTAGACACAATCAAGTTGTAGAATGCTAATTTGCCACCCTGAAAATCGTTCTGTGAAAGCTGAGCAGCAGCAAACGCAAACAGTCGAGTAAATTCTCATGCTCCCCGTAGAGCTGACACACTGCTCTGTAGTATTTACTATTTCAATAACATGTTGAAAGATTGGCCAATCACTGGATTAGGGCTGTTATAACTCTTAAATAAAGCCTCTCTCAGGTCTTACCGCCGATGACAAAGCACTTACTTCATCGCCATCACTGCTTTAAAAGATTCGTATGATTGGTTAACTTGTGTCAGAGAACAATAACAACTAGACTTTTATAGTATCTCAAGACAAATGTTTAGTGGTGCTAGTCTGGGCTAAACTCACCACTAGTTACACTACACTTTCACAAATAAAAGTTCTTTTGGAATGAAAGTATCCATGGAACTTTTCTATTTCGCAAAGGTTCTTAAAGGGACAGCTCTCCAAAAAATTAAAATTTGGTCATTAATTACACACCTTTGTTCATCACATTGTGTTGTCGAATTGTCGTAAATGCGCATCAGGCGCAGAAAATAAGAAATTGTTGAATAAAGTCATTATTTTTGTTTTCTTCGCATACAAAAAGTATACTTAGTAGCTTCATTACGGTTGAACCACTGATGTGACATGGACTATTTTATCGATGTCCACTACCTTTCTGGGCCTTGAACGTGTCAGTTGCATTGCTGTCTATGCAGGGTCAGAAAGCTCTCGTTTTTCAAAAATATCTTATTGTTCTGAAGATGAACGAAGGTCTTGTGTGTTTGGAACGACATGAGGGTGAGTAATTAATGACAGAATTTTTATTTTTGGGTGAACTACCCCTTTAAGATTATCCTTTTAAAGAACTCCAAAATGGTTTTTCTATTGTAGTGCTATTGTAGAGAGTTTCTGTGGGGTTTCTAAGATGTTCTGAGCGTTTTTTAACACATCACTATAGTAAATGTTCAGGGTTTGTTTACTAACCCAAGTTTGCCTATTAAATCATCCACCAAGTATGAATCTTTAAAACAAATGCTTAGAAAAGTAACTGCGCACATCTTTGCAGAAGCTGCACGACACCATCATTCATTTTCTTAGAACAAACAATGTGGGATGAGTTACGCTTAGTATTTGCTTGAGTACAAGTAATATTAACATAACAATACTACTTCTCATTTTAATCATAAAACTACAACAACCAAACAAGTCTTATGAAACATCAAAAACCAATTACAAGTTAACTAAAAGCAGAAATACAATAAAAATGTCTTGTTACAGAAGTGCTCAGAATAGTCTTAATAGCGGTGATGCCACAAAGGAGTCAGAGGTCAGTTGTAACCAAAGTGCTTGTGCCTTTGGGGTCCTTTTGTCTCTTAGCGAAACATTTCCCTTTTCTCCATAACAAGCAATGAGCAAGACATGATAAATTTACACATCCAGCATATATACGTATACACACCCACACAGATACTGGTAATAAAGATGTCTTCTTAGCAGGAAATTGTTTAACAAACCAAACTCTATAGGAAAAGCAAATAAGGCTGGGGCTAGTTGCTCCTGTGTAATCTGAAGCATATGCAATTTTAAAGGGTGTTTCTCCTGCTAATGGGCCCCGAGGGGCCAGGAGGTTAATTGATGCAGCTGTTGATAGCTTTTACACATGACGCAGGGTTCATCTCCCCTGTGACTCTTATTCCAAGGCACTTTTTAATGAAGTGTTAGACAGAAGGCTTTTTACAGTAGGCTTGTATCTTGGAGAATGCTTCAAAACAAACCTAAAGAAGAGCTTTTAGGGAAACGCTCTGCAGATGACCATTGATTTACACGTTAAATAAGAGCTTTTTGGCCAAATTGTTGATTTGAAGTTCCTCAGGGGGGACTTCAGGCAACAGAAAGTCAATGTTTTATATTGTGTGCACATAAAGATATAATTCACATGCAAAAACATATCATCTAAGCTACCCGTGCTGTTATTTAATGCATACACATGACCGACAAGTGACAGATTTTGTTTACGCACATCTGTTAGCAGCTTGGTCTCATGACAAAAATGCACTTGGGGGCACTTTTTTGCAAGACGCAAAATATGTACCAATAAGTACATATCACTTCTGCAAAAAAAGCAAGCATGTTTAATCATTTTCATACACGGTTATGATTACAGCTTCTGTTGTTCTGACAAATATTGTTACCTATAAGATTATGCTACAACACTGTATTTTTAATACTGTAAGGGGTTATGGTAGGTGTACACGACAGGTCACAGATCGTAAAAAGCTTGCACTGCAAAAAAATGCTTTTCTTACTTAGATTTTTTTTTGTCTTGCTTCCAGCCAAAATATATCAAAATTCTTAAATCAAGAAAGATTTTCTAGACACGTTTTCAGAAAAAAAAAAAATAATAATAATAATTGTATTTTTGCTTGGAACAAGTAATAATCTGTCATTGGAATAAGCAAAATAATCTTATTTCAAACAGAAAACAAGATTATTTTGCTTGTTTCAAGCAAAAACGCACTTAATTTTGACTTCTTTTTTGTTTCCAGCCAAAATATTTAAAAATTCTTAAATCAAGAAGGATTATCTAGACAAGTAAAAATTGGTTTCAGAAAAAAGTCAAAATTAAGTGCGTTTTTGCTTGAAACAAGCAAAATAATCTTGTTTTCTGTTTGAAATAAGATTATTTTGCTTATTCCAATGACAGATTATTACTTGTTCTAAGCAAAAAACGCACTTAATTTTTAATTTTTTTTAACAAGTAAATAATTTTTACGTGTCTAGAAAATCCTTCTTGAATTTTTAAATATTTTGGCTGGAAACAAGACAAAAAAAATCTAAATAGGAAAAGCATTTTTGCAGTGTGCTTGGTAGCTCGGGCGGCACAGAGTTGGACTTAGAACGTGGAAACCTTGGGTATGAATCCTGTGAAAAACATTACTCACAAGGAAAGAGCTGAAAGATGAGACATCGATAAACAAGCTGAGACGGCATACTTGCGCTTGCGTTTTTACGTCACATTCGCTTTTGTTTATATACTATTGTGTAGTTTTAGGTGTAGTGCAGATGGTACGTTATTTTAAAACGTCAAATAAATTACATTTCCTACCCCTTATTGTGTTTTATTAATGTGTACACCTACCCCAACCCCTTACAATAATGCAAAAAAAAAAACTGTAATTATTGTACAGTACATCTGTATACCATCTAGCCTTTACCATAAAACATACCATATGTACGTTAATCTGTTCTGGGGTAAAAAAACAAACTTTTTTAGTGCCACTTAGTGAACATTTCTCTTGGAAATGACAGTGATTATGTCACTGTTATTACTGGTACATATTTCACATCTCACGAAAAAGGTACATTCTCACAGGTGCGTTTTTGCCATGAGACCAGGTAGCATGAGACTAGACATTCCATCTGTTGACACATTAAAACACTAAACCGCACCCTTTGTTTATAAAAACGACTGCCTGGCACTCGCAGTCACAAACCCCGGCGTTTGACAGCTACTTAATTTCACATCTGAGGGTTGAGGGTGACAAGTTCACTTTTTATAATATAATCTCCGGCAGATTTTAATTAAATAGTCGTTGGCGAACTTCTATAATTCCTCTGAAGGCCAGGCCTCCACGGGAGCCGGAAAGCGAATGGGTTTCCTCGCCGCTAAAGGGGCTTCTTTACCGAGCAAACATTTACAGATATTTGAGCATTGAAAATTAAATACAAATACATAGCTAAATTTATTTGATCCGAGGCTGTGGAAATGAGCGTGGAGTGTGGAGAGAGCGGGAAGTGATGACAGTGTGATGAACTGGATAGCAGCCTCACCCTGAGGATTATACTCCCACAGTCACTAAATTCTGCTCATTAAAGTGACAAACCCAAACACAAAGCCAGTCAAGCGTGAGATTCAGCTGTGTACGGCATCTGGCCCGCACCGGCAACCCCGAGCGCAGCCGTCTCCGCCGCGAACACCTCTGCACACTGTAGCCTCCGTCAAATCTAAAACAATCAACTTGCCTTTCATTTCCAATTTCGCCGCCTGCCACAAAGCCCTATTAGAGTCCATGATCGTACGCTGCCGCTGATTTACAAACGAGCACGGGGGAGTCCCTGTCCTTCTCGAACCGCTCCTCCGCTCGGTCTCTGGTGCCATCCGTCAGCCTCCTCCATCCTGATTATCTGGAGACGCCAATTTCAAAGAGACATCTTAATGGTGATGTCAACGTATTAATTAGAAGTGTTAATGAGCTAAAAGCAACCCAAATTAAATTAATGCAGCAATAGACACAGAGAGCGAAATTAGCTTCAATTTCTGTAAATGATTCTGAAGTGTGCACAACATATCAGCCTGCCTGAACGTTCCCATCCCCCAAAGCTAATCAAGAACTACATTGCAATTAGCTGCTTAATTAAAGCAACACTCTGCTCGGAAAATCCGGCACAATTAAGTAATGGCTGTTATAGCATGAAGGCAGGCCGTATTTGTCTTCGGGAGAGGCGCAAAACACCCGCGCACACACCCAGACAAAGCATATTATATTTCCAGCGGCCCGCGGGGACCGAAGACGGCCAAGATCTGCCGAGATGGAGAAGGTTTGGAATGTGGAGTGCGTCTGGAGCTGGAAACGGCACGACTCAGTCTGTGACAGAGCGCCAGATCGCACTCCCTAGCCTGAGGTTTCATAGACTGCCGAATTGGCTCAGGCTCAGGCGAGCGGGGCCTAATCGCCACTTTCTGTGTTGTCACCTCAACGCTTTCCAGTTGGACATGGCCAACCGCAGACAGTTGGAGCGTTCTTCGCCGTTTCAGCTGAGGACGTCTTGGTGACCTTCCAATCCGAAGACTGGCAAATTCGAGGGTCCGTGTCCATCCGTCGAATAAGAGTGGGCCCCGTGCAGATGTTTCCCGACGCAGAGTCCAGGTGGCAGCCCCTCCTGCGATGACGTATCCCGCTTTATTTACCAGCCTGAGCTAGGGGCTGAGCTGTGATTAACACCCCGGTTTGGCTGGGCCGCCCAGGGACGTGGGTGTGAGCGCCATCCTTCAGCAGGTGTAGGCCACTGCAGAGCATATGCCATCGGGCTGCGAGGGGCGCTCTGTGGAGACGGTTCCTCTGGCGTATCCCGATCGACAGGGAAACGGGCGTCACTCACAAACACCATCTGTCAGGTATGGCCTTACCTGCTAGGAGCATTTAACTGAGAGGTGACGAGTCCTTCTCCCATCCCAGATCTCGTTCACAGCTAGATGGAGAGGTAGAACTCGTTCTCCAGCAGGCGCCGTCTCGGATTTCCTCGATCGGCCGTGTAAACTTCACACTGGAGCAACTGGAGAGAAAGGAGAGCGGAGATCTCCCACGATGCTCCGGGACAGATTTCCCCCTCTTCCGAAGAGGGGCGAAAAGACACCTGAAGTGTTTGACGCTAAATTAGGTTTTCAAAGGCAATAATTAGACTTTCTTCCCTAAAGGTAAATTACCTGCTTCCCAATTGATCTGCATTCTAATTATAACAATTTGCCCAGGAGCCATTGCTAGAACCTCACTGTCTTCTACGAGGAGATGTTAAACATACGAAAAGACGTGTAGATATGTGGGAACCGCTGTAATCAGTTTAATAAGCATTCGGCACCATAACTGGGGGAAATTAATCAACAGTTCGGTGCACCTTTGAGGGTGATAAATTAAATGAATATTAGTGAATATTAGGAGAGCAGAGGGCAAGGTCTTTCTCCCCACATGCTGCCGTGAGATTTCACGATCGCAATACAACCTGAATGACAAAACCTGCAGCCAACCACTAACTGCGTGCAACCATGATGAATCATTGCTAGAGTAGGAGCTGAAATCAATAATCTTGATTTTTCCAGAGTATCTTGTATTGCTCTCAAAGTCTAATTAAAACACTTGCTAAAATAAAGTAACTATTGCACTACTGTTTAAAAGTTTGAGGTCTTAATACTTTTAGAATATGTGTCTTATGTGCACCAAGGCTGCAATTGTTTTGATTATAAATACAGAAATATTGCAATGTATTTTTAAGGATTCCTGGTGTTGAAAATATTGCATTTACACTGTATTTGAAATAGAAGTCCTTCGTAACCATGTAAAAGTCTTTACTGTCATACTGACTTGTCAATTTAATGCATCCTTGCTGAATATACTGTAAGCATAATAAATAAACAAACTTCCAGACCCCAAATATGTTGATTAAGCTATTTTCCCACTGTACTGCATATTGGGTTGGCCATTTGAATCTTTGGAAACTAAAAAAAGCTCTTGATGTTACACAACAAAAAGGAAAGTTCCAGTACTGGTTTATAACTGGTCAATACAGTGCTGCTAAAATCCACTGTATGGGCCATTCTACAGAATTGGAGCAAACAAATAAACTGTCCCACAACAACAAAACACATTAAAAAGCATTTCACTGTAAAAAATAAAACACAATTTGCTGAGTCAACTTAAAATAATTTGTTACCTGGCTGCCTTCAAATTTCAAGTTGAATAACTCAAAATATCCAAGTTGTCACTTAGTACAACTTAACATTTCAAGCCGACTAAACTTCTTTGAGTTGACTGAACTTATAAAATAATTTATTAAAATAATTTGTAACCTGGCCGCCTTAAATTTTTAAGTTGACTCAGCAAATGTTTTTTTACAGTGCATTCAAGTCTTGATTTAAGTAATCTTGTCTAGTCTTGTTTACTAAGATCCTTCTATTATCTATTGAAACCCACATTAATATTTAAAATATCAGTAACCTTATATAAAATCATCTTTTACTGGGTACTCTCAATTGGTAGGTGGCTGTCCTGAACCCTAACCCTAAATTTCAATTTGTGAAAATATTTAAATAATTTTTCTTTTTGATTCTTTTAAAAAGTGAAGTAAAAAAAAAAGTGCCCCATGTTTTAATGTCACTACCAAAACAGTGTACGTTTTAGTCTATTTGTATGTTTATTTTTATTTTTAACTCCAATTCCAGGACCAATTCTGTAGAATGTCCCATATAGCAACAACTGCAACTTCATCATTAGTGGACTATGGGTCAGAAGTCATTTTAATTGTAGTGAGTTGAAATTACTTGTTAAGTTAATTTAACTAAAAAATTTAAGGCGGTTGCTGAACTTAAGTTGAAACTAGTGAAATTTTTTTACAGTGTAGGTTTTTCATGAAATGGTCTCGATCCTTCAGTTTTTTTCTTTTTTCAAGATCATTAAAAAAAAACTTTTTCTGTGGAACTTTGTTGAAAAATTAAAACCTTTATTTGTAAGAGTTTAAAACAAAAGAGGTGACCGTTCTAGCTGTGGGCAGTGTTTATTTACATACAAGTGGGTGAAGTGGGTGATTTGGAATGCAGATTTTGGATAATGACGGTGGAGGTGAAACCAGGCTATTGTCTCCATTAAATGCAGAACTCACCTCCACACGGCGGCAGTGTGACTGCGCACAGATACTTCACAGAGACTGAGAGCACATATTCAAATTCAGCCCACAGTGCCCAGTGCTAATTAATATGTAAATTTCACACTGTTTGTTAACTCCGACGTCAATTTTTGATGTGAGCAGCGGCTTCTATGTTAACAGAGATTCACTGTAGATTGGGCCTGGGTTATTGCCAAACCCCTGTCTGTCCATAATCAAATATTTTTTAGGCTGCTAGACTAATATACGTCTCCGAAGCTTATAACTTGGGAGACGCGCTAATGATATTTTATTAAGCCAGAGTAATTGAAGGCACCATTTAAATATGTAATTAAGCACTTAAGTATAATTATGCAACACAGTAGGAAACCCAATGAATTAATTTAAAAATACGCCAATACATCAATTTATTTAGCCTCTATTGTGCGGCTCGAACATAAGATGATTAACATTTTAAATAACGAGCTTCAATGAGACGGAATAAAGGAATTTCATTTCCGCCTGGAAGTGTAGAAAGTTGCCGCTCACGAGTTGGAAGAGAATAACTGATAGGATAAAGAGCCCTGCGCAGTTTGAAGCACAGAGAAGCGATTTGCCTACTAATATACCTGTATGCACAAGCCAGCGATTACTGGGCAAGTTTCCACGGCACTTTTCTTGAAAGTAAATCTCCTTTCCATTAGGCTGAAATGATTTAACAGACACCGTTGTGTGGCTTATAAAAGCACGGATGGAGGCGGAGATGGAGAAAGGGAAAATCTGTGTGAGCGTTTGTGTCATGTGTACCAAGAGAAAGCGTGTTCATTTCTCCCGGCAGCCACTATGTGGCCCGCTTTAAGAGAGGTTCACAGATAAACACACATCTCCAGCCCCGGTGGAGTCATTTACCTTTCTCCAAGTAGATTCAAGATATTAATTAAGATAAATCTACCTCAATTCTGTGATTCCGCCATCTGGTTATTTATCCGAATTATGTTAATCATTTCTGTAGGGCAGGAGAATGATTACCCATTTTGCGTCTAATTTATATTAATATTCGAAATTAAATACTTCAGCAATACGGCCCATCTGTTTCGACCACAGCGCGTATAGAGCGTACAGTAACTCGTAGCAGGAAAAAATACCCAGCATCATCTCCTTAGCAAACAAACAATATGCCAGCATTAACCCTTGCTCCCCGCGTTAACTACTCTGACAAACTCTCTAATGAAGTTAGCCGAGCGAGTCCGACCACGAATTTCAAACTAAACAAACCTCTAACACAATGACTTACAAGATTTACCACCTCATATGGTTCTAAATCCCACTGATGATCTCACAACCTCCGAGGATAACGACACCCTCGGCCCGAACAGGCAATTAAGGCACCGGTGGCTTTGCGCTTGACTTTGAGCGTTAGTTTGTTAGCCGGTCACGTGTGCGAGGCGTACGGAGGGGGGTGAGGAGAACCTGATCGCACGCTCCAGCTCAGGCCATCCACTAATTAGGGTGAAGAGGAGGCCAGTGGACACGCGGTGTGATTAAATTTAGATCTGGAGGGAGATCTTGACCCCGCGTGCCCCTCATCTAAGTGACATTTACCCAGGATAACCACACTGCAGCTGAGGCTTATTAACCTTTTGTGGGCCTGAACACCACTGACTGGCTTAATTGGCAGATGGATTATTAAATAGAGCAACTTCAAGATGATTGAACATCTCATATCTACAACGCACAGGTTAGTCGGTAAAATCTTATTATCACTTAGGCTTCGGGGTACAGTGGCCTACATATACACCAGAATGGATCATTTTTTGGCATTATACTATTAACAATGCAGGCCGAGGTGCCACGAGAGCTCAAACGAGAGGAGTTTTGATGATAACGCTGCTGAACGTGTGATCCGTCGGAGGGTCGCTAGCAGAATATCCCTTCGGTTTTTCCGCATCCGCAGTCCCCCGGGAGCTGAAATCCGCCGTTAATCATCAAAATGACCGTTACGCATTGCCAAGCGCTAAACGGTGTCGGATCCGCCCGGAACGACTTAATCCATCACAACTTTGGAAAATCAGGTTGCTTCCTCACGGAAATCTCTGTGAGATTTAAGAGAGAACGGGGACGGCGCTCTGGGCCTCGTACAGTAGCGGGCATGTTCAGAAACAAGCGTTCCCCTGACTCGTACAAAAGAAAACGCTGTACGCTCGTTTTTCTGCATAGCCAAACAGAGCTGCCAGATGTGTGTTTAAGCATGATCCATTCACCGGGCTTTGCGCCGCTCTGCCATGTCAAATCAGTGCTTTCAAGGGAAGCACGAGTCAGCCATGTTGGATTCGGTTCTGCTTTGGGAAATAAGTGGATCATATTGGACGCATTACCATACTTGTGTGACTGAGGCGCTCGCTCTCTCATATTCAAAAAGGAGATCATTGCACAGCATGTGATAAATGTCACCTCAGAGCAATGACCCGCATTATGTATTACCCCTGCTGCAGGCGTCCTCCTGCACCTCTGTGATCAGCTGTGGCTACTTACCCCCCACGTAGGCTGTCTCCGACGGGCTATATGGAAAATCAAACCCCTGACACTGAAAAAAAAATTGAAAGAGCATGCGTTCAAAATACAAGAGAGGACTGGTGTGCATTTCATATTCTAGGATGTTGAGTACTTTTATGCCTCGGTAGGTCAAGCCACCAAACAGAAATTTCCAGCATCATATATACATTTAAAAGTAGTAAAATATATAAATAAATTGTCATTTACTTACCCTCACGTTGTTCCAAACCTAAGATGCATTTATTTTCCTTCCTTTCCACCACAGCTTTAAAATACCAGATGCAAAGATTTGATGACAACAGGGATCATAAGCCAGTTATTCGGCTTATGTTTTTTTGAGCTCTACAGGGTTCTAGGTATTTGTTTGTTTGTTGGGACAGTTCTGAAATTAAAGGATTAGTTCACTCCTAAATTAAAATTTCCTGATCATTTACTCACCCACATGTCATCCAAGATGTTCATGTCTTTCTTTGTTCAGTCGAAAAGAAATTAAGGTTTTTGAAGAAAACATTCCAGGATTAGTGGACTTCAATGGGGATCAACGGGTTGAAGATCCAAATAGCAGTTTCAATGCAGCCTCAAATGGCTCTACACAATCCCAGCCGAGGAATAAGGGTCTTATCTAGCAAATAAGACCCTTAAGTTGTTTTCTAAAAAAAAATGTATATATATTAGGGCTGTCAAACGATTAATCATAATTAATCACATCCAAAATAAAAGTTTATGTTTACACACTATATGTCGGTGTACTGTGTATATTTATTATGTATATATAAATACAAGCACATTCATGTATATATTCAGGAAAAATATTTTAGATTTATATATAAAATATTTATATTTATTTATAATCTAAATTGTATACAGGTGTAAATATATATACATATAAATGTGTTTTTAATTATATACATGTATGTGTGTGTTTTTATATATACACAATGAATATACAGAGTAAACACGCATATAGTATGTAAACATAAACTTTTATTTTGGATGCGATTAATCATTTGACAGCCCTAATATATATACTTTTTTGCAACAAATGCCTGTCTTGCACTAGGCTCTGCGATGCCCATCTGCGACTTCACAAATTATGTAATCACATAAACCTGTGGCAGGGCAAATATCTAATTTTCTCCTTCAACTTCAAAATTGTCCAACATCATTGTTTTACCTTTTTTCGTAAAGGACATTTGACTTTCTTTGCACATTTGCTTTGTAAACTCTTCCATCTATGTCATGCGTGACCTTTCCAACATGATTACGTAATGCGTGAAGTCAAGCTAGTGCAAGACGAGCCTTTGTGGTTTAAAAAGTATATAAATTTGTATTGTTTTTTTTAGAATATGACCAGTCTTTTTACTAAATAAGACCCTTGTTCCTGGGCTGTGATCGTGTAGAGCTTTTTGAAGCTGCACTGAAATTGCAATTTGTACTTTCAACCCACTGGATCCCTTTTGAAATCCATTGTTTGGACAAAAATCCTGAAATATTTCCTCAAAAACAATTTCTTTTCAGAGAAAGAAAGACTTGAACATCTTGGATGACAAGGGGGTGAGTAAATTATCAGGAAATGTTCATTCTGGAGTGAATTAATCCTTTAAGGCTCACTCGTTTAGAGACATTTGTGTTTCCAAAAGGCATATAAATGTTAGCTTTGTTAAGATGACCCACCTTACATCTGAAAATGTAAAATATATTGACACCTGTTCAAAGTTTTGGGTCCGAAAAATTCATTTATATTTTTAAAAAACTAAATAACTTTGAATAAGTCTCTTATATTCACAAAGACATGCATTTGATTTAAAAAATAGGAGTAAAAACTTGTAAAATATTTTAAAAATGTCTGTTTTTTGATTGTCACGCAATCCTTCATAAATTATTATAATATGCTGAATTGATGCTCAGATTTTTTGATATCAATGTTGAAAAGACCCCAACTTTTTTTTTTGTCCCATCGACCTTAACTTTTGAACAGCATCTAAAATCTCAACTATTTCGTCTAGTTTTCCAGTATAAATCTCTGAAAAGAGAAAAAGTTAAAAGGAACCTTAAAACATATTCTCTACAAAAATTTTATTTTTAGTTCATTTTTTATTAGTCGCTTTCATTATCAAATTAATACTTAAAATATTTAAATAGCTTCATAAGCAGGAAAATAAATGAAAAAATGTTTTACAGTGCATATTTAGTATTTGTCTGGAATTTGTGAAAAGCCAATAAACACAAATGTTCAAAAACATTCTCCAAGCAAACATTATCCTCCTCTATAAGGAGGTTAAGCTCTTTTGTAATTAGCACACACTCCAATACATGCTACGATTTAATGGCCTCGGTGAACAAGACAGGCTGCTTGGCCTCTTCAGCAAGGTATTTTCAACACTAAAAAGGAGTTGAACCTGCCTTTATGTGTTTACATAAAGAACAACAAACAGGTAAGAATGAAAAAAAAAAAAAAAAAAACACTTCACAAGGTGCGTTATGTGCAGTAAATAAACCCAATTGATAAAGGTGTAATAGTGTGCTTTGAACTTGAAAGTGCAATTATTTTTCACATCAAACACACTTTTGCACATTCACACAAGAATGCAGCTAGGAGATGCTTATTGCGATATAATTACAGGCTCTCCGAGCTTCGACTCACATTCTTTAGCCTATAGGCTCTAATTGCAAATCTTTTTATTCATTAAACGAACACCGCTTCACAGCATTCTCTCCATGATAGACATCTGAACAGAAAACATTTTTCAGCGAGCCATGGCCAATTAAAGTTAATGTACGACAACAGAGTGCGCCGCGTAGCATATTCCCATCAAACTATTTGGACTGCAAATCTCAACGCGCATCGAAACTGTTTGCTTGCTCTAAGAAAGCCACAGATACTCAAGTGGAAAAGTGAGATGCTTCTCTAATTAGAGGTTTTTATCATTAAAAGCTCCACACTTTAAAGCGCAACCGGTCGCTCGAACGCAACGCGAAAGGGCACAAACGCAAGCAGACGTTCATCGGGGCTTTAACACTATCGCACTGTAATCTGTCTGGGATTCCACGTGTGTTAACACAGCTAAAAATGTAGAAAGCAAACACTCCAACAACACGGCGTGAATGTCTCAATATATTAACCGCACAATAAACAACCTATTCAATTCCAGGGATTTGCATGAGAAATGGGAGTATTAACGCGGAAGGATGTGTGTAGTCATTCAAAGTGCGAGCTGATGGCGAAGGGAAGGCTTTCAAAAGCCGAGAGGGTAGAGAGAGCCCTGCTGTGGTGGAGACTAACGCTGCCTCAGTGTTGGCATATCACTGAACACAATGGCCTAGATTAGCAAAGTGTCAGTACTGAGCTGAAATAAGCTAATTGCTTAATTAGCTGACCCAATTCGATAAGCCTCTTCTAACATATTAACTCTAGCTATGTAACAAATAGCTTGAATTCGTGTAAAAAGTGCGGGTTTAATTACAACCGTGAGTGTGAAAAGCTAAATGAGACGGCCGGCGTGGTATGAATGTTATTGTGTCGGAGACTATTAACATCCGTATATTTATAAGCAGAAGAATGGCACGACTGTGACAGACTTATTGGCGCCGAAAGTATGAAATGGAAACGCGACGCTGAAGCTTTTGTTTGTTTCTTCCATTCGGGCTTTGTCGCAAAAAAGACCTGCTTGTTATTGACAGCTTGCTTGAAACAATTACAGAGCGTATCGGTGGAAGTGATGTCAGCGAGCTGTTGGAAATAGAAAAGTCGGGTTAAAGGTAAAACCATTTTCTCATTAGACTGAACGATGAGTGGGACAGATTAATTTACATTTTCCCCTGACATATTTTACATACACAATCTTTTGCTTAGCACTGGGACTTATGGGCAAAAGAGCTCTATTTGTATAAGATGAAGTCATTTATATGCTAATTCATTGGAATGTAGACCTTCCAGATTCATGTTTACCTATTAGTGCATATAGATGCGAAGGGACATTAGAATATTGGAAATGGAAAGGAAGGGGAGGGGGGCTGTGGGCAACAAAGTATTAGCACACTGTTTCCTTCTATTAATCTCATATTATGAGCCATTTCTGTTTTATTTAAGCAGCACCCAAGAGCCAAGCTCAGAGGCATACGGTAAATGACCATTTTCCTGGAATTGACTTTGAGGAACACATGGTGGCAAAGTCAAAAATATGCACAGCGAACAAGACACGGCAGCCTAAAAATCCTCAAATGCTTTAACTGCTTTATAAAGTTTCAAAGGAGCACTCAACAATAGTTTTAATTTCATTAATGAAAAGCACTGACGATGATGAGACTGACTATCAACATGCAATATTATTGACGATAAAAGACGAGACTAAAACGTATTTTAAAAACTAAAAATTACACCAAAATCTTTTTATTTTTGAAAAAGAAAAAAGATAAAATATTATTGCAGGCTGCTGTACATGCCTCTACTACATGTACATCTTTTTCATGTATGCGGTTGCCAGATATCAAGAGTTCAAATCAGCAAACCAGAGCTTCTCTGTTAAAAGGTTTTGCTTAATTTTTTTGCAATCTGGCACCGATGATCTGAAAACACAGACAAACAAGTAAGCTGAAGTTTAGCGATCTTGAACTTTCTTTATATAGTTTCAAAGGAACACTCAATATTAGGGTTAACAAAAACTGACGAAAAATGTTTGTTGACAATGACGAGACAACAATAAGGTTGATAAACTATGACTATATCAACATGCAATATTGTTGACGATAAGAGTTGAGACTAAAATGTATTTAAAAAATAAAAACTAAACCAAAAAAGCGCAAATGTGAATGCGTTTGTTCTTCATTTCAGAAACGCTAATGATAATCTGAAAACACAGACAAACAAATAAGCTGAAGTTTAGCAATCTTCGGCTGTTCTTTATATAGTTTAAATGGCAATAGCACTCAATATCAGGGTTAACAAAAACTATGATGAAAAATGTTTGTTGACTACATCAACATGCAATATCATTGACGATAAAAGGCGAGACTAAAACGTATTTTAAAAAATAAACTATACAAAAATCTCTCCATTTTCATTATTGGCAGAAAAAAGGAGACAAAATATTATTGCTGACTGTTGAACATGTCTCTACAAAGCGAGTTTTCATGTGTGTGGTTGCCAGATATTTAGAGTTCAAATCAGAGCTTCTCTATTAAAAGGATAGATTTTCTGCCCAGTGTTTTGCTTAAAAGTGTGACGACATGAGAAATAGAATTTGCCTTGATCTTTTGGCATATAAGAGGTTGTTGTATCATTAAAACACCTTGCAAGTTTCATATCTTAAAACGTTCTCCTCATTATAAACAAAGCATTTATTTAATCAAGCTCTAAAAATGGCTTGTTTAGATCTGAGGTGACGTCAGGTGTCATGTCGCACCAAAAGCAAAAATAAAAACAAAAATAAAAATATACAAATCACTGTTAACACAGTCCACACACTTGAGTCTGTCATCAATTGGACAAATAGAGTGAAAAAGTTTGCTTTGATGTGTTTGGTTTAAACTGCTCATTCACAACTTTGTTCAGATATCTGAAAGATTCCAATGTATGGAACAAGTGGATAGTTTATTTTTGGCATCCCGGATTGCGTCAGAGGATTGTTCAGCCTTCGGAGCATGTTGTTCTGTAATTGAAGCACAGCGTCATGAAGAGTTCACATTTGTCAAAAGATGGAGCGGTAGATGTAGATGTAACTAAATCTGACTGCAGCTGTATCACAAACTGTAAGTAAATGGTTTCATAATACTTTGCCTGGAAATGAGGGGTTTTTTTAATCATGTTGTCAAAACACTCACATCCAATAGCAAGGGGGCGGGGCATTGATACGGTTTCCTATTTAATGTTGTTAGCCAATCATAATAGTGGCTGATTAATGAGAAGCCTTATAGGACACACCCCTTACAAAGTTGTTTTAGACAGAGGTTCAGAATGAGGGTTAAAAATAATTTTCCACATATTTGGTTTTGTGTGTGTGCGCGCAAATACATTATAAGTAAACCTCAAGGAACATTAAAAAAAAAAATTGGGCAGAAAAAAATAAATATACCAATTTTACACAGAGTATAAATAAAATAATTAAAAACAAAGACACAGGTTATTTTTTTGTTATTTTGGCATAGTATTTATAATGGACTTACAGATAAAAAAAATATATTTATTTAATTTCATTACTTTCATGCATATCATTTTTGTAATTGCTATCAGTTCTTAAAATATTTTAGCATTAACTTATTTGATCTAATAAATTTTATTTCAGCTTAAACTCCGTTAACAAACATGTAATAACTGTAACACTTTACAATAAGATCTCATTTGTTAACGTGTTACCTAACAGTCAGCAATTTGTCCCCCTTACTTATTGATCTTTGTTAATATGCCAATTAATAATTGTTTAATCATTTTAGTTTATAGGACACTAATGTTAACAAATACTTAATAAATGTTGCAATTACCATTAATTTAGATTAATAAATGCTGTTGCTCTTAGTTCATGTTAACAAAACGTTGTGTTACCATTTTAGTTAACAATAACCATTCATCCACCTTAGGTTCACCCTTAAAGTTGATCAGTGAAAACGCAAAAGCTTGCCATTGTGTTTATTCCAGAACATTTGAGCCCACACAATCAATTAGGCAAGATACACAGCCTAAAATCCAGAAAATGAAGGAGTGGGTTGTCTATGCCAGAAAAACAGCATTCGGCCCCCGCCACCACTGGCTGCTGGAGAGGTGTGACAGATCATATTACAAGCAAGGCTAAAATGCTAATGTAATTCCACATGAGCCAGGTTTAAAGAGATCCAATCGACCATTCCTGATACCCAGCGTCGTTGCGTCTAAGAAGATGACGTCCCTCCTCTCATTGTCTCAGTAATTCACCAAAATTGCCACTTAGAGCCGCTCCAAGATGTGCGTTTCATCTCCAAGCTTCCTCTGGTCTCTGCTAGTCAGTTCATTTTTACTTCCTCCAAGAGTGCTAGCACTTCATTAACCTTGCCAGGCTCAAGATAAGAGAGGTAGAGCATCAAAAGCAGCCAGCCAACAGAGAGAAAAGACAGCACAGTCTTCACCGCACAGCGGCCATCAAACAGACATAAGCACGACCACACACACATACACAGTATCCCATGCAAAACATTCAATGGGCTCTCTTTAGCATATCAGGGCTGCTTGCAAGTCTATCATTATTGGCACCAGACAGACACGCACACTTCTCTGTGAAATGTTAACCCTTAGAATACATTGTGAGCAGGGTGTTATTTTTCAAACACAACAGCAAAATATTCAATGGATTTTATTGATAAAATACACATACAGCTTCTACTGTGTGTGATCTTTTGGCAATGACAACCAAAATAAACACTGTCAGTGCAAGAATTTTCTTCATAGTTTCATGGTTAATTTGGAATTTTTCTAAAATGTGTATAATGCCTTTAACTTACACTTCATTGGCTACTCAATTTGTGAAGAAACATCAGTATCAAATAAACACATTTTACTTTGTTAAAATAAAATCAAAACTACTAATAAAATAAAATTTACACAAAAAAAACAACTAAACTTGTTCAAATAAAACAAAACAACATTTTATTTTGCCATTTTATTTTATGATATAGATAAAATGTTATGGGTTACATTTTATGTTACATGTACATTACATGTTCATGTTATGTAAAATATTTTATTTTAACACAAAACAAAATAAGTTATTTTACTTAAACCCAAATAAATTATTTAACTTTGTTAAAATAAAACAGAAAATGTGTCAAGTAAAATACAAATTTTTGTTATTTTATTTTGCCATTTTATTTTAACAGAATAAGTTATTTTATTTTGTGTTAAAAAAAGTGTTATATTTTGTTGCGTTGCATTGTTATACTGCATGTTATTCATGCTGTTGTGTTTAAAACAAAATAAGTTATTTTACTTTAAAATAAAATTAAAATAAAACTAAATTAAATTACATTAACAAAAAAAGACAAGACTTATTTTGTTAAAATAAAAATGTTATGTAAAACATTTTATCATGTTATTTTGTTTTGCCATTTTGTGTCAACAAAAAGTTACATTATTTTACGTTGTCAAAATAAAATGTTATAGGTTAAGTTTTATGTTGTGTTATGTTATTTTACGTAAAAATTGTATTTTTTGTCATTTTATTTTGTTAAGTAAAACTATTTTAACAAAACAAAAAGAAAATGTATTTTGTTATTTTATGGTATGTTTGTCGTCATGTTACACTTTTTTTTTTTACAAAATTAAATGTATATAAAATAAATCAAAATGATAAAATCATGTTATTTAAATGTCATTTTATTTTAATGTACACAAAATAACATTTGTTTTGTTAAAATAAAA
>CM065117.1:40797314-40824814 GCA_033026305.1 Cirrhinus molitorella | reverse complement strand
AAATAAGCATCCATTTGTAAGCGTCTCCCAGGAGAGCTTTTAAAACTTCTTAAAACATTCATTCTGTAGTTTTCAAAAACAGTTAAGTCATATTTAAACACCACGTAAAAATACATCTTTGGACAGACCATATTTCTTAGATAAGTTAAATGAGGTACACTTTTAATTGAAGTAGGTTAGACGACTTAAAAAGAGAATAAAAACCAATAATCCATGCCTCGCCAGCATGCCAGATCCTCTGCCGTCTAATCTCCAGCTTGATTTAGCATTCTCAGGAATATAAAATAAGAAACTGGAGAACTCTGCCTGGGCAAATGCGTGTGAGCTCATAGTGCCCCCTTCAGGTCACTGCGAGCACTGCGTCTTGAAGGCCTCTAGGTTTAGCAGTTCAATTATTATTATTATTATTTATTTTTTTAGGGGGTTGGGGTTAAATTAAGATACTACACAGATTTTTGGATCACAGTCAAGTGGCGTGCTTCAGCCAGCCTTGGGCATCTGTTTGTTTATCTGCTAATATAAGTTGTGGTTTATGAACAAGTGAGGGGGTGGAAAAAAAAAAAGGAAAATAATAAAAGAAATGTTTTTTTGAACAATAAGTATTCAAACTAGCCCACGCATTTAAAGCAAGGCAAAAGAAGCATAAAGGAGCAATGTTAAAAACTTATGAACAGCAAATTAACAGAACTAATATCAGCTTAATCTAATAAGTGAAAAAATAAGTGTTTGAACAGAACGTTATTTTGCTCCAGAAATGTATACTAATCCAACCTTGTTTTAAACCATCTGAGGTCACCTGACAAAATCTGGACTACAGCAATTAGTTCACTCCAGCAGGTCTCAAGTTCACTCTCCCATTGAGGCTTTTTTACTTCTCCGTCGAAATAACTTTGAGAAGGACGACTTGCGTTTGTTTTTAAACTTTTGAAGACCTGCACCAAGAAAAAAAAGAAAGAAAGTTAAAAATGTTCTCCGCTGCTTTATGTTGAGGGTAGACTTGATAAGAATAATAAAAGTTCTCACCCAGTCTTTGCATCATCTCATTCAACTGTTGATCCTCTTCCTCCTCCCTTAAAGTGACATAATACATTAACATAGTTTTTACAACTTTTGCATGCATGTGAAGACTAACCACGTTCAAAAGTATGGCATATCACCTTCTTCAAGATTTACCTTATTCTGTCCTCCTCCAGGCCTTCAACAATAGCGTTCCTGTCATTCACTATTTTCATCAGTCTGTTCAACAGCTCAGTTTCACGTTTCTTCTCATCCATAGTCTTGAGATGCTCTAATATCCAAACACACATTCATTATGTCTTCTCAGGTGTTATAAAAAGTACAAAATTAGACCAAGCCATCTAAACTAATATTGTTACATTCACCTTTTTTTATAAAATAGGATTTAAAGTTGACATTTTTCAATTTTACTTTGCATCACTTTTCACATGCTGTTAAATCACAATACGTAATTATTAAAATCATTACTGGGGATTTGAAGCACGGACATGTCCGAGAATTGCTTGTGTGTGTCAAAAGAGATCTAAGAATACACTTCATTTATAATTGGTGCCAATTAATAAAAGCAGACTTACCATAGCAACCAAAGAGTAAAGACATACCCCACAAAGAAAAAAAAAAAAAAAAAAAAAAAAAAAAAAACACACACCACGCTCCTTGTTGTTAATTATTAATTATAAAGTTACTTCTGATAGACATTAAAAAAAAATCTTTAGACAAACCAAATTAATTTAACAGGATCACTGGAAGAATCTCCTCGAACAAATTTGTTTTACAGACGTCGTTTACTTCCCATAAAACAACCACTCTATTTCTAATGGGGAAAAAGGAGAGAGACTTTTTACCTGGTTTATTGATCAATCTCCTGAGCTCTCCTTCTACTCCAGGCTGCTGCTCCTCCAGATCTTGTGTCCTTGCTCTGAAAAAGATTGAGACTGCTGAAAGGACCAGTTTAAAGAAACTGTTCACCCAAAAATGAACATTATCCCATGATTTACTCACCCTCAAGCCATCCTGGGTGTATATGACTTTATTCTTTCAGACGAATACAGTCAGAGTTATAATTAAAAAAAAAAAAAAAAAAAAAAAATGTCCTGGCTCTTCCCAGCTTTAAAATGGCAGTGAATGGCTGTTGAGATTTTGAAGTCCATAAACTGCATCCATTTATCATAAGTACTACTATACACTGCTCTTCCATATTTAAAACTTAAACCATAAATCTCTCTTCCGCTAACTGTCATACTCATGTTCACAAGAGAGTGGCATTCCAGCAGATGATGTAGGTATAGCATAAGCTTCAGTAAGAATATGCTGGTCTCGACAAGAACTAAGTTCTGTTTGCATCAAAGAAAAAAAAATTTATCATGTAATATCATATTGTAAAAATACAAATAGTACAAAAATATATTGTATTTGTTATTAACATGAAGTGCATTAAACATTGATCAAGATTTTCCAAACTGTTGTTAGTGAAAGATGTGGTTAAATTAAAAAAAAATTAAATAAAAATGTAACTACTTTTTATGGTTTAATTTTTAGTAGTATTAATATATACAAACACACACACACACATACACACACACACACACACACACACACACACATATACACTATTTAACATTTTATTTGTTTACCTGCATGTCATGTGACTATTAACCAATGTCAGAACCATGAACATGCAAGTGTAATACTTAAATATTAAAATATTTTATAATCTCAGTGGTTCTTCAAATAAATATATTAGGTCAAAGAGGATCAGGTGACAAAGGTGTGTGAATGTGCATTTTAAAGTGTTTGAAAGACAAAAGCCTTCCAAAAGACATTTGTGAACGTATATAATCAGTAGGCTATTTTAGAAAGGAACATTTAAAAGATCATTTTGAAGAATAATGTATTGCTGTTGTGTACATACGTAAATCATGTAATTCATAAAAAAGTAACTAGTCCGAATACGGAATTTTTTTTTCGTGCCTTTTGGCTTTATTATGATAGGACAGATCATAGCTGACAGGAAGTGAAGTGGAAGAGAGTGAAAGGGGTTGGGAAAGGTCCTCAAGCTGGGATTCAAACTCGGGACGCCAGTAGCGCAAATGGCGCTGGCATGCTGTCCACAAGGCTATTGGTGCCAACGTTTAAGAACATTTTTAAATGCAATTTAATCTAATTACAAGTACTTCACTTTTGGAATCTGATTACGTAATCCAGATTACATACCCAGCTCTGCTTCTACATCATCTGCTGAAAATGCACTAACTCCTGAACGCATGTACTTCAGTTAGCCGAAGCTAGAGCTTATAAAGTTAACTCTTGATATTTCTCTTACACAAACATCAATTCACTTCAGAAGCCATGGAGCACTTTTTTGATGGACACACTTTATTGGACTTCCAATACCAACAGCCTTTCACTGCCATTATAAAGCATTTTTTAATACAACTCTGATTGTATTTGTCTGAAAGAAGAAAGTCATACACACCTAGGATGGCTTAAGGGTAAGTAAATCATGGGCTAATTTCAATTTTTGGGTGAACTATCCCTTTAAGAGTGAACATCCATGTATAATGGCTATTTTTCTCCATAATGCATTTTATGAAAATGTTTGCATCCAACAATGGCAGCTGGACAATAGAGAAACAGTAGTTGCTGAATACGGGGATCACTTACATGTACATCAACTCTGACTCCCTCCGTATGTAGCCTTGTTTTTTCCGAATCAGGTTGAACCAGTCCACCATCAAGGGATCCATCAGAAGGTCCCCATGACCCTCTGTAAAACAGTCCAATGTCACTAAAGACACCAAGGTCCTAACTGCACTGCTCACATCCAACCACATAAGAGACACTCCACCTCGAGCAACAATTTAAAGTGCTCTGGAGACGGGCATCTCCAAATACTCACTTTCAACTTCTATTTGAGCTATGATTGAATTCTATTTGTCTCCTAATAGAGCACTGTAATGCGGTCTAAAAAGCATGTTTTCCATTGACATTGCCTTGAGGTGGTACAAAAAACATACAAGTACAATCATGCGCGCACACACCCAAACTTAATTTGATCAAGTGGTCGTTTCGGCTTTGGTGGGACCGAGAGGCAGTCAGGTTCTGTGAAATCCCACAGGCTGCTATCAGCAGGACAGGTGACTGGAGCAGCAAGTCTGGAGATGATATTACTGTGCCATGGTGACCTTGAAAAGAGCCAATCAAGTGCCCTTGCCCCATTCAGCTAGCAGCCTCTCATTGCATCCCACCGCCTCTTCTCCATTTCCATCCCAGCATCCCTCAGGAGGAGAGGGAGCTTCCCCTGCGCCTCGCCTCATTTGGCCCTGGCAGCTGGAATCGAGAGCCCTTTATTGGCCACAGCCTTCCCCTAAAGGCTACATCGGAATTCCGGCTCCCAGGTGGATGGGCTCAGCTAACAGGTTTGGAATGAGTGCGTGACTCGCAGAACTCAATGAAGCACACACACACACACACACACACACACACACACAGCGCTGCTACATGCCATCTAAAACTAACCAAACGGATCTTAAATTGTACCAAAAGGAGCATCTGCTGTCCCAACAAGCTTATTTTGTCCTAAACAACCTTGAAAAAATGTAGGACTTTCAAAATTCAATTCAGACTTACAGGATGCAACTACATCTAATCTCAAACCTTCTTCATAATTGCGAAGCCTCCACTCCAACTCCACCCCTTCGTTCTCCAGATCGTTCAGCTTGTTCTCGATGTCCTGCAGCTCATTTGAGATCTGATCTGGTGTGATATAGTAAGGCTTTATCTGAAAAGACAAATATTGTAACTGAAAACCACAGGTAGGAGGTCTTTAATTTAGAAAAGCATAGCATTTAACTTTTGTAATAACTTACAGTAGGCAACCTTGCTTCACTCTGCAAGCCATTCGTAGATGAAATATTTCCATTTTGATAACCTAAAGTGATAAACACTGCTATTTAGTACACATGAGAAGCGGAAGGTTAAACATGGACATAAAATAAGCAAAAGAGTTTCCATGTAAAAAGTTCACAAAAAAGGTCAAATTCAACAGCACAGCTTAAGAGTTAGTTCATCCAAAAATTTAAATTCTGTCAATACTCACTCTAATTACTAATAATTTCATTTATCTTCAAAGCACAATTAAGGTTTTAAAGATGAAATCCCTGAGCTTTCTGACCCTGCATAGACAGCAACGCAACTGACACTTTCAAGACCCAGAAGGGTAGTAAGGACATTGTTAAAATAGTCCATGTGACATCAGTGGTTCAGTTGTAATTTTATGAAGCTACAAGAATTCTCTTTGTGCGCAAAAATAATTCTCATAGCTTCATAAAATTAAGGTTGAACCACTGATGTCACATGGACTATTTTAATTAGGGGTGTCCAAACTCGGTCCTGGAGGGCCAGTGTCCTGCAGAGTTTACCTCCAACTTGCCTCAACACACCAGTCTGGAAGTTTCTAGCTCACCTAGTAAGGCCTTGATTAGCTAGTTCACATGTGTTTTATTGGGATTGGAGCTAAACTTTGCAGGACACCGGCCCTCCAGGACAGAGTTTGAGCACCCCTGATTTTAACAATGTCCTTTTTACCATTTACTAACTATAAATATAAATAAAACAAAGAAAAACAATAAGTAAAACAGCAAAGTGATAACAGTATAAGAGTAAAAAATTAAACATTTCTTTTAGGATCAACGATTTTCATTAAACCTTAAAGAAATAATGTTTGCATAATTTTAGCGCATGCTTACTTGACGTCGCCGACCCGCAGCGAGGCTGTTTTGGAGATGAAGGTTTGTGACAAGACTGAGAGGGCATGACACATGAGGACAAGGAACGGTCATGTTTAGAACCTGTTGACAAGAGTATAATATAAATGAAAATCATACCATGCTTTAGCTGAATTTCAGTGTTAATTTCAAAGATTTCATTTTGTCAGCAACATTTTTTTCACTGACAAAAATCCATAACGAAACATTGTTAGGGACGATTTGGGAAGAGATTAATTCAGAACAAATCTGCTGCGTGGTTTGGAGGTTAGATGTATTAATTTGAACTGTAGCATAGCCTATTGATCCATCTGGCGGGACATAAGCTAGCGTACATTTGCTGCATGTCTCGTAAAATGTAAAAAAGATAGATATATTATATATGAATATGTATGAAGAGTTCAGATGCAAAAGCCTCTAAATCCATCTGACACATTTCTTCAAAAAATGCATTTTTAATCAGGCTCAAATGTATAGGTTTCTATGTAAGAACTGGTACTTCTGATTGAGGGTGGGATATTGGCAAGTTTGAAGAAAAGTATATGATGGATGTATAATATGTGTCAAGAGCATTCACTCAGCATCATCATCTAATTTTTGACTGAGACGGCTTTTAGAGGGTTTTGCATCACATACATACAAACATACATACACACAGCGCATGATATTGAGTTGTCCCTTTTTGATGAGTATTCATGTAAACACTCTTAGGTACGTCTTAGTTGAACGTAAACAGTTGGGAGACCAGCTTGCTCTGAAGAATGCATAATTAGTCTATATAACCATTGGTATTTCATTGAAAAGACGACCATGTTCTTGTTTCTTTATGAGAAGTGGTTTAATTTCATTATAATATAAAAAGTATGTTGCGTGTAATAGTTTGGTAATATTAGAGAAATGTTTAATGCATTACACTGCAAATAAACCCATTACATTTTAGTTGAATAAATCTACAGTAGATTTAAAATCTTAAATTATGACATTTAGTTGACCAAAACTAACACAATTCAGATGACTAAAGCTAAAATGGCATTTTAGTCAAAATACTATGACTAAGACTAAATAAAAATTTGCTGTCAAAATTAACACTGCTGAAGATGTGGCATGGACTTACCTTGGCCATCACAGGTCTCCCCCAAACATGAGACACCAGGACTGAATGGCTGGATAGGGGCAGAGGGACCCGCTGGCGTACATGGTCCATTTTGAACTGAGGGGTGGGGGAAAGAAAAAAAAAAAAAAAAGACGGTGCTCAATTAACATCAGGGTCAGCAAGCTCTCGTATTTCATCAAAAATATCTTGATTTGTGCTCTGAAGATGAATGAAGGTCTTACAGTTTTGGAATGACATGAGGGCTAGTAATTAATGACAGCATTTTGATTTTTGGGTGAACTTTCCATTTAATAACAATGAGACTGGCTTACCACAGGTACCCTGCTGTTGTTCCCTTTTGGTTTTCGGGTCAACGTTGATGGAGAAACAAGAGTTGCTTGATATGGAGGAGGGTGGAGCATTTTGGGCTATCAAACAATAGTCACTTTCGTTTTTTCCACAAGTCAACGGGACATCCTTGGCATTATCAGGAGAGCTATCAAAAGCAAAATACTCTTAATACACTGAAAATATTGAATTAAACGTTGCATTTTAAAACATTTGAAATAGCAATTTGTTGCAAAACAGTATACTCTAGGTTAGTTACAACTTTAAGAGATGCAAAAGATTCATTTAAAACCAACATACAGTAAGCAGACCCTCACCTTATATACAGCAGACTCAAACAAAGCTAAAAGAACAATCATCTGAGGAACTCAAAGTAAAAGCATAGCGTTTCAGAGGGGGTTGGTTTAGGCGCAGCACTCCTTGGGACTGTTGAGGATTGGGGAAAGAGTGAGCGGACTCACTCTGAGGCAGTCAAACACAATGGGGGAGGCAGGAGGCATCCGCCAGCTAGAGGATGGATACATGAAAGGCCCCACTGTCAGTACTCCAGCTCTGAAGTGTCATTGCAGCTCACACCCGAGTGACTTTGCCTGCTTCCCCTCGTGTGGATTAGAAAGCATTAGGGATAACTAGCCTGATCGAACTTACTTGAGTCTTGGTCCATTTGGAGCTGCCTTTGGCTTTGATCTCCAGTCAGTTGGGGCTTCGCAGCTCTGAACATCTTTGGCTGAAGCCGAGAGAAGAGAAGAAAATTATGGCAAACAAAAGTCGCACAATATCAAATTATGCCATTTGAAGCCATGCTGTCAAACAGAAAGGATAAAAACACTACAGGGTGGAAATCTGAGTCTTAAGATTCAATTTTATTCCTGTGGGTTACATTTAAAACAATGGATGCTGGCCCGTGGCTTAATTTAACTTCTTTCTCGTCTCCTACTTATTGTGCATGTTTATGGTAATACTTCTCATGTGACCTTTAGAAACCATTTAAAAAAAAAGAACGCAATCCATACAAGCAAAGGTCATCTGCGAGTGAACACCACCTTTGGCAGTAGAAAGGAGCAGGGATAGAGGTTTGCTGCACTCCTTGCTGATGGCACTGAGGTAGAGGGATCCTTTGGTGGTCATGCCGCTACTGCTGATGGCAGGACTGGCTGAAGCGGCCTGATACGAGCTCTTTCCTGCTGAATCATGTCCGTGTAACTCCTGCCTCTGGCTAGAGACTTCAGCAGAAGTGCATCTGATTTTTAGCCTGGAAGAGATGGTAACAAATGTCACTTACATTTAGCATCTTACATATGAACAGTAAGAATTCTTGAAACCAAAAGCACCAGTTTCTTTCAATATACACTACCAGTAAATTTTTAGGACAGTAAGATTGACGTTTTTTTTTTTTTTTTTTTTTTTTTTTTAAATCTCTTCTGCTCACCAAGCCTGCATTTATTTGATCCAAAGTACAGCAAAAACAGTACAACTGAAATATTTTTAGTAATTAAAATAACTTTAATTTATTGTAATATTCCGATTTGCTGCTCAAAAAACATAACATTTATCAATTATATTGACTCCAAGATATTGAATGGTGTAGTATACTGTATAATGTTTCGAAAGCTTTTTATTTCAGATAAATGATAAACATCATTACTGCTTCTGCTGTAATGGATCAAATAAATACAGGCTTGGTGAGCAGAAGAGACTTCTTTATACAATTAAAACAAAAAAAAACATTAAAAATCTTACCATCCAAAAACTTTTGACTGGTTGTGTAGATAAATTGTTGATCACTGATCTATAATACTACTGTAAACCATGACAGTAATCATTAGTCACTCACTGCCTCTGTGCTTCTGGGTCAGAATTAAGTGCATTGTTGTTATTTGTGTTTCCTTCAAATAGTTTCCTGTTTGTCAGTGCACTGGTTGTGTCTTTCCCCTCCATCTTCAGACTTGTGTTCTGACTTGTGCAGGACTCTGAGGGGCCTGACTGCTGTCTTGTGGTGGTCCGAAGTTCTGCTGCTGGACCACGTGTCTGGAAAAACTTCTGCCTGGCTTCCTGAGTCTTCTGGGCAGAGGCGGTCCATGACTGCGGAGCGGGACTGAGCTCCACCGGTCTTGGCACAGCTTTGATAGGTGCAGATAATACAGAGGTGTAGCGCTGTGAAGATGACTGATCTCCACGGTCAGATTTGGGCACCAAATCAGCAAGCGTAAAGCCACTGCTCTTAAAAGGCTTCACTGTAGGCTTGAAGCCATTTTGGCCATGTTGGTGAATAGTGCAGACCAGTGAGCCAGTGTCCGCTCCCAGTTTATATGCTCCAGATTTCAGTGTGCCATAGCATACACTACACCTGTTTAACAAAAACAAACATAAGTCTTTAAAATTGTGTTTTGGGCCATTATGCTTTGGCACAGTATCTGTCACATTAACTAAAACTGAAAACACAATGGCTTAATCCCTTCATCAAGTTTTAAAGCAAAGCACTTCTGATCAGTGATCCGGTGTTTTTCTGCGCCTCAGAAAGGCTCAGGTCAAAGTGAACGCAGTGAACTATTATTGCATGTGCTTTTTTTGTTTGTTTTAAAAAAAAATAAAATAAATAAAAATCACGCATTTGGGAATGCAACGGCCAGTTATGCTTTATTTTCACAGCAGATGATTACAGCATTTCACTACATTTGTATGAGATACGTTTTTGTAAGCCCGTTTTCACTGAAGCTGGAGTTTTACTTTCAAAATAAAAATAATTTCCCTACTGTAAAGAAAAAAATATTATTAAATATTCATTTTCATTTATTTTACAGTGCAGTTGTGTTACAATATATGACTATGTTGTTGTTGCTGTTGTCATCTAATTTAAGTTTGGCTTCCTAAAACACCAGTGTGAATGTAATTCAGACAGTATATCACAACTAAAAAAAGGGTTGAGTCCCCTTTGAACTTTTTTCTGACTTAAGTTTACTTATTTAAGAACGTGGGTTGGAGCTCTTAATTTTGAACTCTCAAAAGTGCATTAGATAGAGGAATTTAACTTTAAAAATGTAAAAAAAAAAAAAAAAAAAAATTCAAAGTTCAATTCTTCATTTGTCTTTTTAAAATAATTGCAATAAATATTGTATTATGGACTTACTATTACGATTTGTATATCGTTACGTCTCTAGTCGGTACATAAGTCAATACAATCAATACCAATAAATACTCACTTAAAGCAGCTCCGATGGTAGAGTTTCCCATCCACAAGGTGTCTCTGGACCAGATGTACATGATTTCCGCATACAGCACATTCACTGTTCAAAGTGCCAGTTTTATTTGAACTCTCCACCAAAACGGTCTTCTACAAAAGAACAGATGAATAAAAACATTTAAATAAATAGTCGAAATTAAATCATATTCATTTTATACAAATGGGAAGAAAAATAATAATAATAATAATAATAATAATAATAATAATAATAATAATAATAATAATAATAATAATACAAATTAAATATAAAAAAATTATATAAATATAAATATAAAATTTAAATAAGTAAAGATTAAAATAAAAAAAATAAAATGATAAACTAAATAAAATCACTTTGCAACCTAAAAATTCTGAATCTTGACTGAATCATTCGAAATTCATTTTACAACCAGGATTAGATCGAATCACTCTGAAGCTGAATAATCAAAGGAACGCTGAATTGACACCTTCTCAGCATCTCTGTGTGATTGTGGAGATGTCGCCTTTAGTGGCTTGACAGGCGCTTGCACACATTTTGTCCCTGAAGATTTCTGCCGGTCTGTGCCAGTCTGCCGAGCTGGAGTAGCTACAATGTGCTTCTCTGGAGCACTTTTCTGGATGTTAAGAGATGGAGGACGGTTGTCTCTGATATTTTTTGGCATTTCAGTTTGAGGAGGACGGTTTTCTGTATTTGTTTTAAGATTGTGGTTTTTGGCAACCACAGGCAGGTTCTTCTTCTCTGATGGCACCTCCTTTGAGTCCTCAGCGTGCCGCTTGATACCTCCTACTCCCCCGACTAAGAAAAAAAAAAAAAAAGCCATTGAGAAGAAAGTCTAAAAAACATGAATATTAAAAAGATGACTCAAACACTAACATTTCTGCAGTATACAGCATGTACACTGTGGACTAGGGCTGTCACTAATGATTATTTTGGTAATCAAGTAATCTGTTGATTATTCTGACGATTAATTGAGAAATCAGAAATAATTCATTTGAAGTACTAAAAATAGAGCTGAGCAAACAATAGCCTTTAAAAATCACTTAAAATACAAAACTGTTAAAACAATGCATTATAAACAATTGAGCTAATGTATATTACTAATCCTAATCTAATCCTAGTTTAAAACTGACTAAACATTTAAATGTCAACTTAATCTTTAATTTTTTCCACTTCTTTAAGACAAACGTGCTATAGCCACTGTAATTTCTTAAATATGTGGACATCAAAACTCAGACTGAGGGTTTGGGCATTTATTTTGAAATCGTGATGTTATGGTCTAATAATGCATTTCATAGACTTTTGCTGATTACTCAACAAAATGCAATCAAGGATTTATTTTTTTTAAATGGTACTCTAATTGAATCGAGAAAATGTGGCAGCCCTACTTGTGGACACTTTGCTACTTAGTAACACTTTGGTTACTAACATTCTTAATTTTCTTGCATGCACAACAGAAAGAAACTCATACAGGTTTGGAATTACAAATAGCAGGACAGTTTACTGGAAAATACATTTAAAGTTCAGTTCAGTTAAAGGAGATATCGGATGCCCATTTTTCAAAGTTGGTATGATTCTTTAGGGTCTTTATAAAATTTCTGCAACATACTTTGGTTAAAATTCCTCAATGGTCGTCTAGTGTAAAACAACCTTTTTAGCTGGTTGTTCACAGCGATCCACTTCAATGCAATCTCTTTAAACGCTAATGAGCTACTGCTCACTCACCATCTTCCGTTTGGTGTATTCAGTGGCACATTACCATCAAAAACAAAACTAATCCACTGCATCCTCATCAAAAGACTTATGTTCACTTTTACATTGAACTACAAAACGCCTGCATTACTCAGAAGACATGGTTGGCAGATGTTCATCCGATGTTCCCTTTTTAAAAAAATACTGTTGCATTTAAAGGATTTAAAACGTATTTTTTTTTTGAAACTTAGAAATTTGAAATGTTTACATTTTTGCAATATTTAAAAAAAAAAAATAATGGTCTGTCAACCACAGCTTTCTAAAGGAACACTACACTTTTTTGAAAATAGGCTCATTTTCCAACTCCCCTAGAGTTAAACAGATGAGTTTTTGAACCATTTTTGAATCCATTCAGCCGATCTCCGGGTCTGCCGTTAGCACTTTTAGCATAGCTTAGCATAAATCATTGAATCTGATTAGACCATTAGCATCTCGTTCAAAAATGACCAAATATTTTAGATATTTTTCCTATTTAAAACTTGACTCTTCTGTAGTTACATTGTGTACCAAGACCAACAGAAAATGAAGTGTTGCGATTTTCTAGGCTGATATGGACAGGAACTATACTCTTATTCTGGCGTAATAATAAGGGAACTTTGCTGCCGTACCATGTGTGCAGCAGGCGCAATGAAATTATGCAGTGCCTGAAAATAGTCCCCAGCTAGGTAACTTCCAACGTGACCAGCACTAAGCCACTAAGGTAATAGTAAAATAGTTGGGGACTATATTCAGGCACTGTGTGGAGTGTTCCTTAAAGTGTAGAATAAGATTAAAATCTGCTTGAAAAACTGCCCAAAGTTTTACATAAAGTAAAAAATAAATAAATAAATACATACATACATACATACATACATAATTGGGTGCCACTATCAAAGCTAAACATGTACTGTAATGAGGTCTTGTGATTGCTGCATACTACAGTCAGAAATATTTGTGGCATAATACATGCTTCACATACTGCATTCTAAAGTGTACACTGTAAATAGTATGCAGTACAGTGCTATCACTTTCTGAACATAGTACAGTTTACAACGGTCTACTGTGTCGCAAAAAAAAAAAGTGCCTTTTACATCATTTTACATTGTGATGGTGGATAAACGCAGTCTTACTTGGCGAGCGGCCGTGGAAGTAATTATAGTATTGTGAGACATATGTGAGGATGCTGAGTCTGTCTGGGACAGGCAAAGCCACCATGTCCTCGGCATCCAGAAGCGCTGGGATTCCCAGATGATCTTCAGCCACACGGAACGCCTGGAGCACATCACATGACACAAATCAGCCATTAAGGTCACAGCTACAACACCACATAATAGGAGGATGAATCCACACAGAGAAAAAACAACAATTAGACGACCACAACGACAAAAGACAAGCACCCTGTGTTTATAACAACCACTGAACATGCTCATTCAACATGACCTCACACGATTGTTTCAGGCCGGCCGATATCACGCTGTGGAAATGGTTTTCTAGGGGAAAGGCACTTGGCCAATTAACTGTAAACACAGACGAGGCACTAAAAAGGAAGACGTCAGAAATAGAATAGGCCAGTAAGCAGCACGATCTGGCACCACATCAAGACGGCCCGGGCAGGGAGTGCATAATGAATAGCACATTTCCTGTGCGCACAGCAGCCTGGGAATGGGGACAGGAGAGGGGGATACCAGGGCATTGTTTAGGCCTGACCTGGACACACTCATTAAATTTTACAGGACAGCTGAGGAGGGGCAGCATATCCTCTGTGATGCAGCTGCAACTTCCCGTTTCTCTTTTGTGTCGCAGCACTGAGGGGCTGATAGTATGAAATAAATATTTTTGCTAAATATTGGTGGCTAAATATTGGTGCCGTTGGTATTGGCATTTAAATGCACCATATACTTTTCTGTTTAAAGTCAACATTTGTAAAGACAGTAGTTAGAACAGAGGTAAGTTAATCTTAAAGGAGAGGATCAGGTGCCCTGTGGATGACTGTCATCCTTCTTTATAATGCATTAACTGGACAGAATCCACACAGCTCAGGTTCAAACTACAGCTGAGTGCCGCCTATAGAAGTGGTGAGGGTTTGTAATAGATCTCAGGCTTATAATCCACAGTCTCTGAGGAAGCAACGTGAGGGGAGAGCACGTTATAATGAAAAAAGCCCCAGTTGTGGCACGTCTTTCCACCTCATTCTCATAAAAGCACTTCCTGACAGGGATGAAAAACAATTAGGCCACTGGTCTTGGTCGGACAGCATCCCTCAAATAACCTCAAATGCAAATTAAATCTTACATGTTAAGTTTACACTATCACACTAAAAAATGATAAATTAAATCAATTAAAATTAAGTTGGCAATTAAATGCATGCATGCCATTGTACCAAATATTCTCTTTACATAACTGAAAAGTTGCCCATGAACAACTGATCAAAACATACGTGCTGAATCTTTAAAATGAATATTTGCATCAATCTAGAGTGTGTGGTAATCACTCACTTAAAAAAAAAACAAAGCTATAAATAAAAATAAAATTAAAAATAAATTTTTATAAAAATAAAAATAGATAAATAAAATTGATTGGTTTAGGATAGGGATGTAATGAAGTCAAAATCTACTGTGATATTTAAAGACAAATGAAGACTGAAAATTGTGTGCATTCTATCTAATGCACTTTGAGAGTTTAAAATTAAGAGCTCAAACCCATGTTCTTAACTAAGAAAACTTCAGAAAGTCAGAGAAAAATAAAAAGTGAATAAACTCGTACCTGAACTTTAAAGGGGACGCAACCCTCTTTTTATTTGTGGTATACCGTCTCAGTCTAAATTACATTCACACTGGTGTTTTAGGAAGCCAAACTAATATTTTAATATATGCGACAGTAATAGCCATATATTGGTCAACAACTGCACTGTAAAATAAAAGAAAGTTCATCTTTCATAGGCAAAATACTGCTTTCCTAATTTCTACATTTTAAAGTAACATTTTTAATTTTGGACTGCAGTAACGTAACCCATTTAAACTGCTAACAGTCAGCAATTTATACTACACTTTTAAGCTTTTATTTTGTTGGAAACTACAGCTTCAGTTCACACACAGCGAAAGCGGACTTGATGAAGGGATTAAGGCATATTGTGTTTTCGGTTTTAGTTCGTTTGACAAATACTGCGTCAAAACATAATGGCCTTTATATTACAATAAGTTTAAATACATTTTAAAAACTACACTTTTTGCCCGGAAGACCCATCGCTTTGCTACCACAATACCACGATATTGATGATAACGTTAGACCTCTAGTTTAGGACAATATTATTCTCTCTTACCCAAGTTCACTGAGTACAAGAAACTTCAGACATTTTGCTGCAAGATAATGTTTGCAGAAACTAAAGGATATCTTTATTGTGCCAAAAACTATGGCTGGAAGACTTGACCCATAAATAGGCTCCTTTACCAAGCAACAAGTCTTATCCATTTAAGAACGCTTCAAAATGAGATCACATGCACTTCACAAGCTGTGAGAAATGGGTCATAAGTGCTCTTATTCATGTCAAGAAGTGAAAAACAACATTTAAGTATATTAGGCTGGGTTATAAATAAAAATCCAGCCAACCTGTCAAAAAAAAAAAAAGTTTAAGAACTATGAATAGTGTGTGCATTATCACGGGACTGAAGCAAACACACATCTGTACAGGATACAGCTAAAACTGGCTGCAAAACACAAGATATATGGGTCACTCTGCATCAGGTCTGTCGTAGTTTCCTGTGACCAAGGCCAAACTGAGTAACTTACCAAGTGGTTGTTGTAATACACATTGTCTTTGGAGAGAGACTCAAAGTTTCTGAAAGAAAACAAGGACATGAGTCACCAGACAAGACAGATAAAAACCTTGAGAAGTGTTACCAAACAAAGTTGAAGCTGAATAAACCACAAAACCTATATCAAATTTAAAATTAGTAGTAGGCCTAAAAATACAAACAAATTGAGGCCGAGAATGAATAAATACATTTGAGACACACCATCAATCAGCCATATTAGCAGCACTAAACATAAAAAAAGCAACTGAACCAAACAAAACTTGCTTATTTTGGTGATTATTGCTGCTGAAAAGGGCCAATTTTTGTCATATTTTGCACTGTACTAATCTGTCAGACCGGGAAAAACCATTTGGAGTACTATAGACTGACAAAAGTCTATAGTAAAAAAGTCTTCTTATAAATCAAGAAGAAGAGTGCAAAAAAACTGTCTGAGAAACAAAAGGTGTTTGTGGTTGGCCAAACTGAATCTTGACAACATTTGTGTTTGTTCTTACCATTTCCAGTCAGGTAGGTGAAATATTAGGCTAATATTTTCTTTAACACTTGTATGCATCTTTCCCACCTATTAACTTTAGTTTGTCAAAATATTGCACCCTTTCCTGCTTACTAAGTCCTTCTCTATACGACTTTGCAGCTTCCACACTTTTTTTCCCCACATGGAATAGACAGCATAAATTAGCAGAACAACTTATTCAGTAGTACATTAACCATGCAATCCATACTGTCGTTTACATCAGAGTATCGCCAATATGGCCACACATCTGTGTGATGTACAAATACCCTTTGTAATCTCTATATAGCAAAAAAATAAATAAATAAAAAATTGCATACATAAAAATCACTTGAATATTTTTAGATGGGCGTATGTTATATGGCAGGATGTCAGTATGCCATGAATCTGCTCAATTCCATTGCAGTACAATGGACTTACAGTGGCTTTAGCAACAATTCAGTTACACTTATAATTCGAATGCTTAAAACCATTTTGCAACTGGTTTCTATGGGATTGTGACGTATTAACGGAAGTCAGTTCACCTCAAGTTCACAGGAGTCATTAGACAAGCTCCACAATAAGTATCCAAATACATGAATTTAAGTCTGGTCACAATTAAGGCGAATATAAATGCCTGGGCATAGTATAGTACTATACAAACAGGTTAAAATATTTAAAACTTAATCTTTTTTCGAAAAGGAGCATTGAGCTCCTTATCAAGACTTGTTTGGTACCTTACTCTCATCTCAAAAAAGTCCTGAACAACTTTTGTATTCGAACCAATTTACAAATAAACGACTCTTACATGAGGTCCGGTCTGAACTTGTGGATGAGAGCGCAGAAGGCCAGTCCATCTCTGAAAGATGTGCTCATGTTGCTGATGGTCACATCTCTGTATCCGTCGCACTGAATCTTACACCACTGCTGAAGCGCCTTGATAGCCGCCATCCTCTCCAAAAAACCCTCACTTACCGCCAAAACACTCGGCAGAGAGAGTGTATCAAATGGCAAAAAAATAAGAAACACGTCGTTTGTTCGACGAAATAACGGCGCTTGGAAAAAAAACGACTCTGGAGACGCCGCGGGAAGTCCCAATGAAAGAGCTGAAGAGCGGATGTGAGCTGTAACTCGCGTCTCCTCAGAGCTGTTCAGTCAGTGTTCACTTCAGCAGAGCAACTACTGCACCTGTGGAACAGAGGAAATGAAAGGGGAGGAGCCTCAATTCAATAATTAAACGCTAATTGCGTTATTTGGTCTTTTTTACCAAGTCTGTTTTGTTCGTTATTATATCTGTGTGTGATATGGGAAGGATGTCGTTTGAAAAAGGACTTGTTGAACGTGACGAAATCAAGGCCTGCTTTAGAAAAACATTCCTGTTATGCGGTTATGTGCATTTATTTAAAACATATCTTTGCTTTAATGAGAGGAATCAGTTATGCCTAAACTTTTATTTTGTTTGTCTTTTTGATTAAAAAAAAAAAAATGTAACAGTAGGTTTATAAAGCGAATGTTACATCATTCAGTACATACATCCCCTATATGTAAATTTTCCTGAACCAATTTTTTGGACAGTATTCATTGGAAGAGAGCATGGTTACTCCCTGAAAAATCTTGCATTTCTAATAAAATCAGAGAAGATTTTGCATAATGTTTATCCAGCGAACTCCCAAATTGCTTCTCTTTTTGATCTTTCTAACTTATCTATATTTTGCAAAGTGGAGGAAGAAACTTTAATTCATTTATTCTATCATTGCAATCAGGTTAAACTTCTTTGGGAGAACGTAAGCAGTTATTTATCCCCTTTTATAAAATATGATTTCAATTTTTCACTAAAATATGTATTTATGTATTTTTCTGACAGTGACCATGCTTTCAATTTAGTTTTTTTGTTTGTTTGTTTGTTTTTTGTTTGTTTGTTTGTTTTTTGCATTGTAAATTCTTTATGAATAAATCCAAATTTCTCAATATGTTACCTAGATTTTTTTCAGAGATTTTGCTAATTGTTAGATCTCTTAGACACATTGATAATAATAAGAATAAGAAGTTTCTTAAGGCTTATGACAATATTTTTCTTACTGATTGAGGTGTCGTCGTTGTTATTTTATTTATTTTGTCCTTTTCTTTCCTTTATGTTGTATTTCAATGCAGTGCTGTTTCTTGTTGTTTTCTCTTTGTCTTGCAATAAAAAAATTGTAAGTAAAAGATTAAAAAAAAAATCCTGTTATGCGGTGCATTTTCAAGTCCCTGTCATATGGAAACTTATGTCTACTGGATAAAATATTAAACTAAAATGTATAAGGATAAAAATTATTTCATCATAAATTTCAATTCCTAAATCAGCTGGAAAAAAAGGAATGCATTTAATCTTGCAGAAGATACAGATAGATAGATGAATGAATTTTAGGTTCACTGAGCAATAACTTTAACTCTTTATTCTGTCCAGTTAGTAAATAATGAAGCTAAGTAATACATTTTCAGTGCCTCAGCTCGACCAAACTATAAATCTGAAAGTCTGGCGTATGCTTTATGAAAATGCTTTCTTAAATTGCAACCAAAGCAAATTCATTTGTTCAAGTGCATTGCTCGTAAGGTATACTTACTTCATAACAAGAATGACCCATATTTTTATGACACAGGCAGTGTAAATGTGGAATATGTTTATGATGAAACCACAGGGGGGCTGCAGAGGATGTTTACAACCATCAGCATAAATCAGTTCAAATTATTGCTGCATGAATATGAATGTTTACAATGGCCTCTTAACAAGGTCAGATTGTCCACCTCATTTGCATAGGTGAATACAAACTCTGGGAAATATACCAAGAAACCTTTCACATTCAGTCTGTTGCTACTTTAACAATAATAAAACCCTGGACCACAAAACCAGTCTTAAGTAGCATATTTGTAGCAATAGCCAAAAATACATTGCATGAGTCAAAATTATTGTTTTTCTTCAATGCCAAAAATCATTAGGATATTAAGTAAAGATCATGTTCTATGAAGATATTTGTAAATTCCTTTCCGTAAATATATCAAAACTTAATTTTTGATTAGTAATATGCATTGCTAAGAACTTAAAAGGCAATTTTCTCAATATTTAGATTTTTTTGCACCCTCAGCTTCCAGATTTTCAAATAGTTGTATCTCAACATATATCTCAATAAGTCTCAATGTAAAAAAAAAAAAAAAAAATTACCCTTATGACTGGTTTTGTGGTCCAGAGTTACATATTGCTTACCTATATATATAATATCGACAATTAACAACATAAGAGTTTCTTTCATTTACGTTGATGTCCTGAATGTACGTAATCCTTATGTGCACACAAATACTATCACTGTTCAGCTGTCCTAAGGCAGAGAGAGATTGTTTTCAGTGTAATTTCAGATGACCCACCTCCTCTGATGGTTTTAGGTTTGACTTGGGTAACCCACGGTGAGCATCTCAAGTTGTGGATGGGTGCAGAATCAATGGGATTATTTATAGCTCTACACCCAACTTCAGAAAGACAGAAACCTGAGTATGATGAAGCTGTGACAATCTGAGCTACTCGTTACATATTAGATCCTCTCCCAGATTTCACATCCATGATATTGCCATAGGTGTAAGAGAATGACTGTTCTGATCAAACAGACCTACTTAATCTTAAAACAAGATGCCCTTAAACTCAAGAGCACCCTGTTGCCCAGAGGAGGGCACTCTTACTCCACATTGGCTCAGAGAAGAAATAAGACTAATGCAATTTCAGGCTCTTCAAACAAAGGCTTTGGTTGCACAAACATTGCATGAAGCTGACTTTATGATTCTGCTTATCCCACAGGAACTTCTCTAATTGAGAACTTTTAAATTCATTTGACATGAAGTAGCATTTCACAAGTATAAGTTCTGTCATAAAATATAAGTTCTGTCATAATTTACTCATCATCTACCAAACAGGTTCAGGTCCCATATTATCTTTACAGATTTACAGATTTAAGTGAGTAATACAGGCTTGGAACAAGTTGAGGGTGAGTAAATGATGACAGAATTTTCATTTTTGGTTGAATTACCATTTAAGTAGCAGATTTCCTTAAAAAGGAACATGAAATAAAAAATGATTAAAAAAAAGAAGCATGCAATAATTACAGTACATGAACAAATGTTCAGCACAAATAGCATCTATTGTGGACAAAAATACATATACAGTGTGTAAACAGTGTGTTGCAGTCTTTAAGAAGCACATTTGTCAGAAAAGGCAGGCATTTTCCAGCCGTTCCTATTGTGTTTATGGAGGGCTTGTGGCAGCTTGCAGACATCCTGTGTTTTCATGTAGGGTAACAGGATAGCTGACAGAGGAGCTGGCCATCGATGAGATCACTGTGAGCTTCCTCTTTTAGCTCCTCTTGTTCACTAGCTGTCAGTCCAACAGCATTTAAGAAAACGCTGTTGCCTTTGTAAATGTAAAACGAAAGCAGTAAAGGAAGCAACCTCAAAAAAATGTTTTACATTTTGTTGTAAAGGCTGTTTATAAACTGCTAATCATAATTAAAGGGATAGTTTACCCCAAAATGAAAATTTGCTCCTGTAAACAAACGTTGGTTCTCGCAAGACTCACAGGTGCATAGGCTACAACCGACATCCTACATCATTTGTCCGGAATGGCTAGCGTGTACGATAGTGCAAGCTACAGAAAACTGTTTGAATGTTTTAAATATGGATATTTCTCTTACAAAAATGCATCAGTTCACTACAGGAGGCCTTTATTAACCCCCTGGAGCCATGTGAGGCACTTTTTATAATGGATAGATGCGCTTTATTGGACTTCTTTTGGACTGTTGCACAAAAACACCCACCCACTGCCATTCTAAAGCTGGGAAGAACCAGGACATTTATCAATTAAACTCTGATTGAATTCGTCTGAATCATTTTGGGATGAACTAACCCTTTAAAAACATTTAAATACTACTAACATGAAAAAGGATAATTAAAAATGAATAATTCAAAGAGTAAATACATAAAACTTCACATTTGTTTTAAAAAAATAAAGTAAATGAAATTTTGTAGGGATATAATATTTTTGTGGACCCTTTTCACAGACTATGATAAACACTGTAAATATATGGTCTTTATATTTTAATTTTTAAAAAGTTGAATCTACAATTATAACACTGTACTTTGTAATATATTTACATTGGCATTACATAAAAATAGTTAACACTACTGCGTGTTTCTAAAACAACTACTGAAGCTTGCCATCTTTCTCTGTTCTGAACAATGTTTTTTTCCACCTTGTTTGTGAAGTCAATGTTTTTTTTTTCTCTTGCATCTGTTTCTATTCACCGCTATCCACTTTTTTCTTCCTGTAAGAGCAGGCACAGCCATTTGTAAATTTAATGGGTCTGGTTTCCAGTTTCATCTGCGTTCAGCTATTTTAAGCTGTACAAAAAGCTTGTTTTTGTGCTTAATATTGCAAACTGGTGTGTCGTACCATATTATTTTAATGTATTGTAGAAGTTTACCCAACTATGGTGACTTCTGCTTCTGAGAAGCCCAGATCCAATGGTTTCACAGATAATATGTGACATTGTGACGAGAAGCGAAAATTTGATTCAATTTTTCGAATACATCGCAATTCTCTCTGGAATCGATTGAGAGCTGAGTTTTTTTTTTTTTTTTACCAGCAGATGGCGCTCTAATCTACTTAAACTCAAGAAAAGATGTGCGTTCGGCTGAGTTATGTAAATTGTTAAATATTCTTGCACTTCTGCTTTTATGAGCAAGATTAATGTAAATACAGCTTCACCTTATCAAACTTTATGAATAATTATTTTACGTTCAAGTGATGAGTGTGTAAGGAACAGGACGCAAGCAGAGTAAAGGGGCGGTCACACTGCACTGACTTCCATTCATATGCATGTAAATGCGTCAGACAGGAAACGCAAGCCTGTGCGAAAATTTTTCGCATTTCGCTGCATTCCAGAGTTCAAGCTTGGTGAACTCTGTGTGACCAATGGCAGATCGATATGTCACAGCATTATGGAAGGCCGTTAGGGCCAAAACCAAGCAGCAACCTCCCGCTCTCGCTCTTGAACAATACGGAAGTGACTGAAGCTGCAGTTAATCAGCTGGCCGCTTGAGGCTGGCTGCAAAAGGGAGCAAATCCCCATAGACTCTCGTGTTAAAATGTTCAACTTTATAACAGATAAAAACATGTTTACAGCCTGGTGCAAAAAGTGGTTTTGGTTTTTACAGCTAGTTTTGCCCTTCATGGCAACTCTGAGGGGGGGTGAATTTTTTTCTAACTCACCTGTTTAAATTATATTAAGTATTAAAATTCTGCATAATTAAGGGCGTGGCCAATTGAGTGACAGGTGTCAGGCAGCCGTCACATTACCTCAGCTTATTCCAGCAGCTGAACTTGGCATCTCAGCCGTGTTACTGCGTTTGTTTTTTCTTAGGGTGTTACTTTAGCCAGACATCTTAGCTCCACCCACGTCCCGCCTCTTTGTCCATTTTCTATTTTCCCGGAGTGATGCGTGGTGACGCGCTTCTAAAATGGCGACGACAAGCCCCGCCCAACTTTTGCTTCAAAAACGCTCTTCAGAAACCTACGGGTGACGTCACTGACACTACGTCCATGTTTTTTACAGTCTATGGCCAAACCGTGTTGTACTAACGTGTTAACACGTAACTACGTGTTAACGCGCGATTATGTGTTAACGTGTTAGTTCAACACGTAATCGGTCCTAACGGCCTTCCATACAGCATGACCTTGTAGCTGAATGAAAAAAAGCATAAATTTAAAACTACAGTGCTGTGGAAAATTGTTGTAGATTGAATGTTTTTACATTTTAGATGTATTATTAACTATTATGTGTTGAATTTAACTTTTTAAAAAAGAGACGCTGCAGACCATGATGTCATATCATGAACGTTGCAGCCTCCGAGGGAATTCTGCATGCTCAAAGTCTAGCGTGACTGGGGCTTAATTGACAGAGCAACACGCGTCATAATCTGAAAACCACGCCCACCGGGGGGAAAACATTCCAACGCTCCCGATTGACTTTGTATTGCGGGAAGCTGCCTCCTTGTCATTTCTGATTTATAACAAAAAACAAAATGTCTAAAAGCTGTGACAAGGTGTACAGTAAACAAGCTAAAAAACACAGAACTACGTTTTTATAAGCTGTCAACCCACAATACAAGCTTTAGAGACACAAAAGTAGAGCACAACGAGTCATATTACTCTGAGAACTACGCCCACTGGCGGGAAACTTAATCGGCGACAGTAAACATTGATTATTTTGAACCATGTCAAAGGACTATTTCACCACCCTATGTAAACCTGAAATGAGGAGATTAAGAAACTAAATTGTATTGGTCTGTATCAATGCTCCTTTTCCTTACCTTCCGTTTGTTGGAGAAATTATCCAAATGAATGGCCCATCATGAAATTCCCTGACATCTACAACTATTTGGGTCCTTAAACACTTGTTTTTTAGGGGGTTGACAGCTTATAAAAACGCAACGAAGCAATGGTTGATCTCAATGAAGTCGCTTGATTCACAGGTTTGCAGAGAGATCGAACCATTGAAATTTTGAAACGTTTCAAAACAGCTTTGATGCAAAGAAGCCTCGTTTACTGAAATCACTTAACTTTGGCAGTTTGATACGTGCTCCGACCCACTGTTTTGAAACGTGATTCACAAATGTTTCCAAACTTCGAATGGGGCCTATCACTAGTTTCTAAAACACACAGTGCCAAACTAAGCTCAGAATCGATTCAAGATAGAATCGCAATCCATTCATGAAAATCACAGAATTGTTCCATGAACTGATTTATCGTGGCACCCTAAATTTTATGGGTTTGGCTTCCAGTCTCATCCGCATCCAGCTATTTTAGCTGTACAAAACTGCTCGTTTTGCTTCTTGATATTGGTGAAACTGGTGTGTCTTACCATATTAATTTAATGTATTATCTTAATTATGAACACACTGGTTTGTAGTGCAAACAGTTTTACCATTTATTGCACGTTTTTAACTTGTTATTTTCTTATAGCGGCTAAAGAACTAGAAGTCTCGCTCATAGGCTTACTTCCGTGTTGAAGAAAAATGTGGATAGAGTGAAGAAATTTGCATTTGGCTACTGTCAGTCACATTGTTTAGTCTCATTGCTTGTGTAATTGTGCATAATAATAAATAATGAACTGAATGGGATTTCTAATGTGTCCTGTGTGATGCTGAGGTAATGTTTAATGGCCGCTTCTGTTTCAGTCTCTGTCCAGGCCTGCGGCAGATACCTGTGTGTTCATCTGCCGCTCTCTGCTGGCTTTGGCCACAGTGCTGTGGATCTCTGCCTCATAGTCCCTGGCCTTCGCCCTCAGTTTGGCAATGCTACAGCAGCGGAAGTCCTCCGGACTGGGCAACTCTGACCCCTCCTGATCTCTTGGCTGCTGGAGCATTTCGCTTACGGGGCTGTGGATAGTTGATGAGGACGGTTTGGACCAAGTGGGGCTTCCTCGCTCCTGTTTTCTGTCCCAGCATGGGCTGCTGCTGCGAAGCTCTGGAGCTGTGCTCCTGTTCGACGAATCCACCTGTCTGTCTTCACTGTCTCGCCGGCTGCACTGTTCTCCCACCTGGGTCTGAAGCTTCATCTGTCTGCGCATTTTAGCCCTGCGGTTTTGGAACCACACCTACGGGAACAAAGGGAAAAGATGTTATTTTTTAGATTAAATTATGCAAATGATCACAGTATTAGAATTGTAGTTTTCCAATTTTCTTATTTTAAGAATTGTTAGTGAAAAAAATATAAAAATAGCATGTTTAAAAAAAATATTAGGATTTTTTTTTTCTTATTACAGTTTTGCTTCTCAAGATTTAAATTTTTCTTTAATAGAAAAAAAACACTCATTAAGAAATTAGTAGGAAAACCAAAACAAGAAAAAAAGAAAATCAAAAGAGTTTTTACCTCTTTAATTTTTCCATTTAAAATTCTTTTTTTTTTTTTTTTTTTTTTTGGAGCAAATATAAAAAAATCTCCTTAAGAAAATCATTAGAAAATTTGAATTAATTAAGAAAATCTAAATGTTTTTTTTCTTTTACGGCTTGTCTCCTAAATAGATTCCTCTTATTTATTTTTTATTAAAGAAAATCATTCATTAAGAAAATAATTAAGAAAACCATAACTCATTAAGAAAATCTAAATTGTTTTTCTCTTTTCTTGTAAAGTAAATTTCATATTTTTAGTAGGAAAAAATATAACAAATTAAAACTAATTAAGAATTTTTTCTTCTCCTTTTACAGTTTGTCTCTTAAGTATATTTATCTTAAGGAAATTTTTAGTAGAAGAAAAAACTCATTAAGAAAATCATTTTTCCCGCAGTTTTGCTTTCCTCTTTTCATAAATGTATATTTTTATAGAAAAAAAAAAAAATTTAAGAAAAACATTAAAATTCAATAAGAATATCTAAATGTTTTTTTTCCATTTACAGTTCGCCTCTTAAGTAGAAGTAGAAAACAAGACTCATTAAGAAAATAATTAGAAAAGTAAAAAAATTTTTTTTTTCTTTTTTCTTTTTCTTTCTTTTTCTTTTATTTTTGCTTCTCGAAATTTCTATTATTTTAATATTAAAAAAAACCTCTCATTAAGTAAATCTAAATATTGTTTTCCTTTTTTCATTTAAATTTCATATAGGAACAAATATAAAAATAATTCCTTAAGGTAAAATTCCTAAAATAATTTAAAAAGAAAATAAATTAAATTCATTAAGAATATCTAAATGTTTTTTTTTTTCCTTTTACAGCTTATTTTTATATTTTTAAAGAAAAAATCACTCATTTAGAAAATCATTTAAAAAAAATAATTAAGAAAATCTAAATAGTTTTTTCCTTTTCCATTTTTTCCAAGTAAATTTATTTTACTTAAAAAAAGGAAAAATATAAAAATGAAAAAAATATAAAATACGTGAATTATTATTATTATTATTATTTAGAAGTTTTAAATGTTATCATGTCACTTCAGCATTTCCTCATTAAAAAAATGTTAGGAATGAAACAGCACTTCACAAAGAAGAACAATGCTAAAATTTGGTAACATTGAAATATTAATAATCTTAGCAATGGTTCAGAGAAATATTCATCATATTCAATGCATCACGACAGTCAAAGAGAGCGAAGCAATGGCAACCTGCACTCTGGCCTCGATGAGGTCCAGTCTGAGGGCCAGGGCTTCTCTCATGAAGACGTCTGGGTAGTGTGTGCTCTCGAAGGCCTTCTCCAGTTCCTCCAGCTGCCAGCTGCTGTAGTTGGCCCGAGCTCGCCGCTGCTTCACTGGCCGGGGTTCATCTGGAAGCCACATCGCAGCCACCAATTAGACAATTGCCAGAGGCTGACAAGGAACTAATGGCTCTAGATTGGATAATTAGCGCAGCGTTCATTAAGCCCTCTTCAGCAGAGCCGGATAATTGATTGTTAGTTACGAGTTGTTAGCCAATCCTTTGTAAACATTTCGAATCCTATTAAATACTGTAAAATGAGGATGGACAATTATGAGAGAATATGATTCACAAATGGCCGCTCTTAATGAACGCTGTGCATATTATTAAGAGCAAATCACCTAAATAAATACACAACACCCAGAGCTACCTCACCAGTCAAGATTTTTGCCATACAACACTCATTTTAAATTTAAAATAAATATTTCATGCCCACATATTTATTTAATTAGTAAGTAGTCTTATAAGAAGTGATAATAAATGATATATAAATCAATATCAGGGTGATATAAGATCCTGTTCTTAAGAAACATCTAAAGACACCTTCTAACACTAGCACTCTCTTTTCTACTTCTATTCAATCTACTTGTTTTTTTTTTTATTTAGGCTATTATAAAAAACTTGACCCTCTTACACTTGCACTATCTGTTCTGTTTCTATTCTATTTAATTTTAATTTAATTTAATTTTTATTAATTTAATTTTTATTTAAAAAAACTAACACTATTCTATTTCTATTATATTTTTCTTTTTTATTATAAAAAACTTGA